>ML309612.1:0-161856 GCA_005239505.1 Nicotiana paniculata
GTTTGTTGAATCATCAAGTTCAATCGGCATGGGTACCAGTGTCTCGGCCTGTCTGCTTTCATGTGCTCTCTCCAGTTCCATGTTTAAATCTCTGCCACTGCGGATAGTCACTACCATCAGCTGCCTTGGGCCCTGGTCCATAAGATTTACCTGAGTATCTGCAGGTAAAGTTCCAGGAGGACGATTATTCACTGCCATAGATATCTGGCGCAACTGTACTTCAATATTTTTAATAGCTGCATTATGTACATCTACTCTCTCACTTATTTTGGCATTTGACCCAATAACCTGCTGCATCATAGCTTCTACCTGGAAAACCCATCTTCTTGCTTTCCCCCCTGTTGATGCCGAGGAGGGTAGTATGCTTGTTGATGATTATGATGGTTATAACCTTGTGGCCTCTGATATGGTGATGTATTACCTTGTTGTCCACTGACACCCATATTTCCACTGTTCTGCTGTTGTTGGGGTGGTCTATATGGTTGAACTTGCTGACCCCAGTTCTGCCCCCCTTTGTCTCTGGCTTCTATAATTCAACACATAATTCATATTTTCTCGATAAGGAGGGTGATGACATTCTACATTCCAGTGATTACCAAGTGGTTGACTAATGCAAGATGTGCATAAGCCCCCATTGGTTGTGTCTACGATGTGTACCTGCTGCTTTTTTCCTGATTCCTCCACCTTCTTAGTAAGTATAATCATCTATGTTATCAAGGTGGCCACATTCTCTACAATAGTATTGGATGGATCTAATGGCGCTGAGTGAACTACATGAGTAATGGGTGCATTCCTGGTGGTCCATCCTGAATTCTGTGCCATTTTATCAAGTAGGGTCTGATTTTCTCTCCACGTTTTGCTCAAGAATGCTCCACCAGCTGAAGCATCAACATTTACCTTAACAGTATCAGGCAGGCCCATATAAAAATGCTGCCCCAACATCTTCTCTAGAATACAATGATGTGGGCAGATAACCAGCATTCCCTTAAATCGTTCTCATGTCTCCTGTAATGTTTCAACTGGTTTCTATCTGAAGCTCAAGATTTCATCAATTTGTTGAGTATTTTTGTTGGCTGGATGAAACTTGTTCACGAACTGCTTAACTAACTCCTCCCATGTGGTAATGGAATTGATGGGATACACCCTAAACGTGTATGAGACTTCTATTTCAACCGGGAAACAATTAAAACTCTTCAAAACTCGGATTTGACCGGATCAAGGGCCATGCGTTACAGGCCAAACGCCTAGATAACGCTTGGCCAGGCCTGGCGTTTGGGCTCTGGCGCCTGGATAACGCCTGGACAGGACTGGCATTTGGGCTCTGGCACCTGGATAACGCCAGGCTAGGCCTGGCCTTAAGGCTCAAACGCCCGGCTATAGCCCGGTGCACTCCTCTTCGCCTCTTGAGCGTATTTTCGACGTTTTTGCATCCATTTAGCTCGGCTTCCATCTCCAATTCACCTACACATGAAATAGACTCCATTATGCACATAAAAAGTGTATTTTTATCATTACCGCACATAAAATGTAAGGCATATAACGTGTTAAACCATGAATTCTAGCCACACATCAGTTCACTTGGAGCAGATCTTTAAGTTGCCAATTTCGGGACTTTCTCTATTATTTGATATTTTGAGCCCTAAATTTAGAGAAGAGGAGATTTTGAAGAGAAAATTTACTACTTTATCGGAGGTAAGCAACACTTGAATTTTGAATTATATCATGATTACCCATAGATTTCTACACCTAAAACTTGGGATTTTGAAGGGAAATTTGGGGTTTTTTCTACACTTTAAGAGAGTATATTTTAGGAATTTTGATTATCAGATTTTGGAATTGGTTTGAATCTCGGACATGTGAGACCGTGTTGTGTCACAACCCAACCTGGGGGAGGGGGGTCTGACCGGCGTTCGGTGCCTCACTTTCCCGAGCATACCACTTTGAATCGAGCAACATGTACATATAGATATTACGCCCGACAAGGCCTCAACAATTCATAATTTGGATGAAGATACAATCAAAATACATACAAGGCCAACAAGTCCACAATATGTGAAAATGGAATGTCATCTAGGAATCTCAATCTTAAGAGGGTAGACAACCCAAAACATATATACATATATATAAAGCCGCCAAGGCCACAACACAGGTCAACATACTAACGACAACGCCGACAAGGCCATACACAAAATATAGACAATCCAACTAAGTGTACAAGCCTCCAAGATCAACACAAATGTCATATGGTCAAGACAGGGTAGTACGACTTGGTAGCTCCAAAAGAAGTGAAGCTTACCATTCAATAGCTGAATTCAACCAAATCCTATTCGAGAGGTCTATATGTGCCTGTACCTGAGCCTCCAGCATGAAATGTAGCGTACCCGACAAAAGGGACGTCAGTACGAATAAAATGTACTAGTATCTAAAGCCTGGAAATCAATATGAAAGCGTAAGCCATAAATAGGGCATAAGAGGGAACCTGATAACTTGTAAGCCACTCAGGGAGAATAATGAAACTCTGAAACTGTACTAGAACTCGTATACATAGTTTTATACATGCTTACATACATACTCCCTCGTCCTTCGGTTATAGCTCGGGGTGTTATTATACTTTCCTTCCCTCCGGTTATATCTCGGGGTGTTTATATATACTTTCTTTCCCTCTATACTTCCTTGCCCGACCGATTATAACTCGGTGGTGCTCGTCATAGATATACTATTTATATGATGACACCTTGTCCTTCTAACTCCTACAACTCTTCTTTTTGGCTTTGAAATGACTTGTAGTCGAGTCAACAAATAACTCTTTTAGAACGCTCTTGAAGGAATATGGAACTCGACTTAGTTAACCAAGATTGAATATAATTTACAAGACAAATTTATTTTGGATACCGACATGAATGTACATATAACTCGAAATCATGCTTTGACAAAGGGATTCACGACCCCAATTTCCCACCGTATGATGTCATGATGGAACCTAGTCTCTAAGACTAGATAAGCCTAACATGTATAAAGAAATATAGAAAATAATAGTAAAGCCTCAATTTAAACCATGAAAACCATCGCAATAGAACTCAACAGTACGGCTAACAACAACTCCCCAAAACCTAGTGGAACAGAGTCATAAGCTCTACACGAAAATACTTATAGTCTCGTAATATAATACAATTTTGGGACAAGAAGGTGACTCAGAGGCCTGCAAACATCGATCAGATATACCTTGAAGTCTCTGGAAAGCAACTAACAAGTCAATCACCAACGTCCAACACGGGCAGACGTACCTTGATCTGCACAAAAGGATGTGCAAAAGCGTAGTATGAGTACACCACAATGGTACCGAATAAGTATCAAGCCCAACCTCGGTACAGTAGTACGAGGCCAGGTCAAGACACCTATTAGGACACAAGAAACAGTTGAAATATAGAATAACAGGAAGTAATACAAAATAGAGAAATGAATAACAACAAAGCAATTCAAAAACGTAAACTAATGACAGAATTGTATGCATAAAGATAACTAGAATTAAGCAATTAATGAGAACCACAAATGGTCAAGTGCAGACAAAATTGGTAAGATAAGAAGGAATTAAAAAGCAACAAGATTTGTTCGACCAATAAATCTTTTCAATATGAAATGCACAACAATAATCACAATCGAGGTACTGTCTCATATTCACATTTTCACAATTTCAATCACAATATTTCCTTATACAGACGCGTGAGCCTTACATTTGATAGTTTGGAAAATATTTTCTGCGAAATAGCTACACACATTTTAGCCCACCTTATGTCGTCGCGTGGCTTCAAGTGATCCCCTTACTAGCAACACACACATAAATCCCACCTTATGCTTCCATATGCACTTTAACCCCTATCCTTATACTGCCACATGCGTATCAATATCACAACACATTAACTACTTGTACCACAAGTGCCCATATTCCATAACTTGCCGCAAAGTCAACAATACCAATGTTCCACAATGTGCACAAGAATCTCAACAACAACAAAACGAGTGTGAATTTCTCAACAAGAAAGATATCTCATAAATTAACAACTTCACCTCAATGTGATAATGACTTTCAAAACTTCAACACCAGTAACCTCAACAAGAAGATATTTCATGAAATAACAACCTCAAATAAAGGTAACCCAAGAATTAAAGATGTAACAAGGCAATAAGGAATGCAATAACTTCAGTTAAGCATATAAGAGGAAAATAACAAGTAAGAGGTTGAACAAGTGTTAACAATGTGAAATAAATCATGTAAGGGTAGATTAACACATTTAAGAGTTGGTCAACAATGAGGGATATAGCATGTTATGACAATTAAATTAAAGGCATGGGAAGAGTCTAAATAACCTAAATCGGTCAAATATCACATATAAGTTGTGTACCCACGGATCACCTTGCGTACACGATTTTCACATAGCCAAAATAACATAATCAACCCCAAATCCTAAGGGATAGTTCCCTCACACAAAGTTATGCAAGCTACTTACCTCAACTAGGTCAACTCAACCCTCAGAAATATCTTTCCCCCTAAAATTCGTCTCCACACGGCTCAAATCTAACCAAAATGAGTTGATTTCATCAACCAATGCAAGGGAAACCAATTGTAATAGATAACGCTTTGATCTTTACAAAATTTGCAAAAAGTCAACCCCATGCCCGCCTGGTTAAAACCTGGGTCCAAGGGTAGATTCCAACTACCCATAACCCCATGAGTCCATCTATGTGATTAGTTTTCAAATATGAGTCCTAATCGACTCTCAAAATTTAAATTCTCATTATTCAAAAACTTGACAAAATTTCTCAAATTTTCACTTTGATTCACATAAACTTGATGTTAAATCTAAGATATATTCATGAAATATAGTTGAAAATTCATTAGAATCACTTACCTAATGTTTGTAGAAGAAAATCCCCTCTACAAATCACCTCCTATCGAGTCTAGGGTTGTGAAACGTGAGAAATGATACTTAATCCCGACTTTCCAGCCCTTATGTCAAGCTGCAGATGTCGCATTTACGACGCAAGGTTTGCCTTTGGGAACCCTCGCAATTGCAAACCAGGGATCGCATTTGCAAACCCTGATTGCCTCACCGGACGTCCTAATTACCACAAAGGCTTTGCAATTGCGAAACTGGATACCTTTGCAAAAGCGAAGCCCAGGCCTGTTGACTTCCAAAATGTGAAGGGGTATGCTGCAATTGTGACATCAGACCACCCCATGTCACCTTCGCAATTGCGAGGCTGGTGCTCGCAATTCCGACAATAAAGCACCAGGACACGAGCAATTCCATTTTCAGTTGAAGCCATTCTGAATCACATCTAAAACTCATCCGAGCCCCCGGGGCTCCAAAACAAACATCCATACAAGTTAAAAATATCAGACGAACTCGCTCGCGCAAATTAAACACAAAAGTAAAATCTAGAACCCTGAATCTTACACCAAAACACATGAATTTCAATGTAAAATTCAAGAACTTTCAAGAATTGCAACTAATCGTTCGAATCCTATCAAATCAACTCTAAATGATACCAAATTTTGCAGACAAGTTCTAAATAACATAACATACCTATTCCAAGTCCCAAATTCCAATTCCGAACCCGATACCAAAAATTCAACCTATGGTTGAACTTCTAAGCCTCAAATTGCCACTTTTTGGCAAAACAACACAAATCAACTTACTGGCTACCGAATTCGATTCCGGGCATATGCCTAAGTCCAAAATCACTATACGAAGCTATCGGAGCCATCAAAACACCGTTAGAGGGCTGTTTTCACAAAAGTTAAAATTTGGTTGATAATTCTAACTTAAGCTTCTAAGTCAAGAACCAAAGGTTCTAAATAAACTCGAAATCATCCCGGAACGGAACTAATCAACCCAACAAGTCATAAAATACACATGTGTAAAGCATAAAAAGAAGAAATTGGGTGAAATTAGACAAAACGACATGTCGGGTCGTTACACTCTCCCGCTCTTAAAACGAATGTTCATCCTCGAACATGCATAAGTACATACCTGAAGTGACGAAAAGGTGAGGATAACGACTCCGCATTTCTGTTACACCCCATAAGTTTAACAACCTTGATATCGTTATATATATATATATATATATATATATATATATATATATATATATATATATATATATATATATATATATATATATATATATATATATTGATATGCTATTTTGAGTGTAATATTTTTGTAAAAAAATGATTTGAAAATTATGATTTTATATAATTATTAATATTACTACTTTCGAATATGTTTTAAATTATAGACAGAATATGTGAAAGTTTATGAGATTTTCTTTATTGTAAGGATATAAATTATTTTCTTACAAGAAAAGAAGGTTATCTTTTTACCATTTTAAGAATTAAGCATATGAAAACTTGTACTCTTTATAAAAGATTAGGAAAATTAGAAGTTGAAAAAATATATGCACTTTTACATGGAGGTTTTAATGAAATAATAGTGTGAGAATGTATTTTACAAGGTATCACATGACCGTAATAGTAAGATGTATAAAGTATATTAAAAATAAGTAAAATTTTAAGTAATTTGAAATAATTCTTAATTATACGGGTAAATCGATAATTATCTAAAATAATTGAGATAAAGACATCACGTGGCAGCAACACAAATCAAACAAGGTGACTTTGTAATTAAATTGAAAGGTGGCAATTAACGTGAGCCACACGCATTCAAACATATATTTAGAAAATTTATAACTATTTTGCTTATTTTTTGGGGTACTCTCATTCTTGGATAATCGTTTTATAACATTCAACACTTCACACAATATTTCTTCACTCACAATATGTTTTAGCACAATAATATATTACTAGTCTGATTCCTTCAATATATGTTTAGTCCTTTGCATACAACACCGTTGACATCCCCATAATGTTGTTCAAGATTACTCGCACATAAATGTGCTTGTAAAACCAGTAAAACAAATTAAGGAATATTAGAGTTGTCAAGTAAGTACTTTGCCGGAGGTTTCATTAGAAAATAAAGAGAAAAGAATCTTCTAAAGGTAGAAATTATGTTGGAGAATTTGAGATAGAGGAAAAGAGTTGTAGATCTCGAAAAATGTCAAAGAGGAAATTGTGGAACTCTGCTGGCTTGTTGAGGATAATAAAGTTATTGCTGTTATTACGGTTCTTGCATTGATAACTAGAGGTACAATGTTTTTCAAGAATATCATACGGATTTTTCCTACTCCAGGTATATTAAGGCCATCCCTTCTTTCTTTTGGCATGGTCCAAATTATACTGAAGAAACGAGCAAACGTACAGTTTTCATAAATTACTCTATTCATAGGAATACTAGGGGTGTCTATATTCTCTATTCCCCATGTGAATTATTATTATCTTTTGTTCATGGGTCCCAGAAAAATACATATTTGATAATGTTCATCCAAAAGGCATATTTATTTTTATGGCATTCTGAGAAAATCTTATTGACGTATTCCTTATTCATTTCATGCATTTATACATGTACATTGACCTATGACTCAGACGACGTTATATACGCTTATATATGTATATGGGATATGAGAAAGTTTATGGTTTTATATACGCACCACCACCTTATCAGGTGGTATACGTTGATGATTTGCCCACAGTGGCTGAGATGATATGATGGGATACCCTCAGAGGCTTAATGATGTTATATGCGTACAGATCTATGCATTACATGACATTTGTACGCATATGCATGACATTATAAATATTTCATGATTTACAGAGCTATCCAGACTTATATGTTGATTATATGTGTCTTTAATTAATGTTGACCCATTATTACGTTTCAATTATGCCTTACATACTCGGTAAATTATTCGTACTGACGTCTTTTTGTTGGGGACGCTGCATCCATGCCTGTGGGTATAGATAATCAGTTTGACGAGCCCTCATAGTAGACGAGATTGGCATTCAGCGAAGGATCGGTAAGACTACACCTCATTCGCAGTGCAACCAAGTCTATGAGTCATCGTTTCAGAGTTTTACTACAGACTAATAGGTAGGCCGATACCCTGTCCCATTTGATGTCAGTAAATCTTAAAGGCTTTGTAGACAGATGTTCAGTTTGTACAGTATGTCAGAGGACTTAACGGACCATATGTATTCATGTTTTATGAACGATAGTTTATTGATACAATGTTGCCCACTTACAAGTTGTACATTACGAGTTCTGGCCATGTTAGACAGTGATAGTCACAAAGAAAATAAATGAGTTACAAAGTGGTTCGCTCGGGCCAATGCGGCACCGGGTGCCAGCTACGCCTCCCAATGTTTGGGGCGTGACAGTTTCGTGCTCGATCTCCTAAGGGATGAACCCTCCGAATGATCTTTAATCTCAACCTCCAGACATGTCTGTCCAAGATAGCCACCGGCTACTCAATATAATTCAAATCTTTGTCCAATTGGACTGAGCTAAAGTTTAAAACATGAGACAGATCACAGTAATACTTCCAGAGCATAGAAATATGAAACACTAGATGAACTGTCAATAAGCTGGGTAGAAATGCAAGCTTGTAGGCCACCCTACCAACTCTCTCAAGGATCTCAAAACGAACGATATACTTATGGCTCAACTTGCCCTTCTTACCGAACCTCATCACACCCTTCATGGGTGGAAGCTAGAGAAAAACCCGCTCTCCAACCATAAATGCTACATCATACACTTTTCGATCAGCATAACTATTCTGTCTAGTCCGAGATGTGCAAAGCCGATCCTAAATCAACTTGACTTTCTCCAAGGAATGTCGAACCAAATCGGTGCCCAACAACCTAGCCTCTCCAGGCTCAAACCAACTAGTTGGAGAACGCCACCGTATCCTATTTAGGGCCTCACAAGGAGCCATTTGAATACTCGATTGGTAGCTGTTGTTGTAGGCAAAATCTGCAAGTGGCAAGAACTGATCCCAAGAACCCTTGAAATCCATAACATAGGCACGAAGCATATACTCTAATATATTAATGGTGTGCTCGGACTTACCGTCCGTCTGGGGGTGAAATGGTGTACTCAACCCATGTACCTAACTCGCACTGCACAACTCTCTAGAAGTGCGATGTCTTGCCCCAATCAGAGATAATGTATACCGTTGTGCCATGAAATCAGACAATAACGCAGATATTGATATGAGCTAGATGCACTAAAGAATAGGTAGTCATCACCAGAATGAAATGAGCAGACATGGTTTACCTATCTACAATCACCTATATTGCGTCAAATTTCTTCAAAGTCCGCGAGCTCACAACAATGAAGTCCATGGTAACATGCTCCCATTTCCACTCGGGAATCTCAATTCTCTGAAGTAAACTACTCTGCCTCTGATGCTCATCTTCACTTGCTGATAATTGAGGCACCGTGACACGTAATCCACTAAATCTTTCTTTATTCTCCTCCACAAATAGTGCTGCCTCAAATCTTGACACATCTTAGCAGCACCCACATGAATGGAGTACCGTGAACTGTGGGCATCCTGAAAGATCAACTCAGGTAGCCCATATTAATTGGGCACACATAACCATCCCTTCATCCCAAACACACTGTCATCTCCAATAGAAACATCTTTGGCATTGACGTGCTATACCGTGTCCTTGGGGATAAGAAAATGGGGGTCGTTGTACTGACGCTCTCTGATGATATCATACAAATAATACTGAGAAACCATACAAGAGAGAACTCGACTGGGCTCCAAAGCATCCAATATAACAATTTGATTAGCCAAGTCCTGAACATCCAGGGTTAGTGGCTCTCTGCTGGTGGTAGATATGCTAAACTGCCAAGATCTCCGCCTTCCTATTCAAGGAATCAGCCACCACGTTGGCCTTCCCGGGATGCTATATAATAGTGATATCATAGACTTTAAGAAACTCTAACCATCTCTGTTGTCTCAAGTTAAGATATTTCCGTTTGAACAAATGCTACAGACTCTGGTGGCCAGTATAGACCTCACTTGGGACACCGTACAAATAGTTCCACCAAATATTCAATGCATGAACAGTAGCTTCCAATTCCAAGTCATGTACCGGATAATTTTTCTCATGGACCTTCCACTGTCGAGATGCGTAGGCAATCACCCAACTGTCTTGCATCAACACTGCACAAGGACCAATACGTGATGCATCACAATACATAGTATAAGAACCCGAACCCGTAAGCAACACCAACAGTAGGGTTGTAGTCAACGCAGTCTTAAGCTTTTGAAAGCTCCCCTCACACTCCTCAGACCATCTGAAAGGAGCATCCTTCTAGGTCAATATGGTCATAGGTGTAGTAATGGATGAGAAACCCTCTAAGAAACGGAGATAATACCCGACCAAACAAAAGAAACCTTGAATCTCAGTGGTTGAAGATGGTCTGGGCCAACTCTGAACTGATTCAATCATATTTGGATCTACCTTTATCCCCTTAATAAACAACACCTGACCCAAAAAAAACCACTGAATTAAGCTAGAATTCACACTTTGAGAATTTTGCATACAATTTCTTCTATTTCGAGGTCTAGAGCACGATCCTCAGATGCTGCTCATCACCCTCTTGATTGCGGGAATACACAAATGCATAAATGTTGTTTTGACATTGATCAGCCCAAATGACATCACAAGGAACTCATAGTGACCATACCGAGCCTTGAAAGCAGACTTCGGGATATCCGAATCTTGAATCTTTAGCTGATGATACCCTAACCTCAAATCAATCTTTGAGAACAGTCTAGCACCCTGTAGATGGTCGAATAAGTCATTAATGCATGGTAGTGGATACCTGTTCTTCATTGTAACCTTGTTCAACTACCGATAATCAATACACATGTGCATATAACCATCTTTCTTTTTTCACAAAATGAATCGGAGAAACACTATGCCCAATGAAACCCTTATCAAGCAACTCTTGAAGCTGCTCCTTCAACTCTATTGGTGCTCTACAGTAGAGTGGGATATAATGGGCTGAATGTCTGGCAACAAGTCAACACCAAAATCGATATTCCTATCGGGTGGCATGCCCGAAAGATCCACAGGAAATACTTATGGGAAGTCTTTCACTATCATAATTGACTTAACTATAGGAGTATCAACACTAACATATCTCACAAAGGCTAGATATGTATCACACCCCTTCTCAACAATTCACTAAGCCTTTAGAAAGGACACAACAATGCTAGGAACATAATCCAATTGTAAGGCCCCGTAAAAATTTACCTAAACCCCGAGGTTTTATGGTGCCGAGGTAGGCGTATGCGTTAATGATAGAAGACAAGTGAGCCATGGTATGGAAGTTCTGCTGCCACAGAATCACCATGCGGGCTGCAGAGTGAGGCAGTCAACTAGGAAACTTTTGGATCTGATTTCGTGGCCAATTTTGCGACCGTAAAATGATTTCACAGGCTGCTCATTTATCACAGAACGAGCATAGATATTTTTCAGATGGGAGTTCTCCAGTGCATTATGCGACCGCAAAACGGGTCTGTGGGCTACAAAATGGCCGCATACACAGGGAGTAGTGCCCAGTTCCAGAGGGCCAATTTCGCGGACCACAGAAGCATTATGCGATCGCATATGCGACCAAAAACTTGTGTGGGGGATCCTATTTTTCTAATTTTCAACTTGACCACATATTTATAAAATACCCTTAGGGATCATTTTAAAGGGGAAAACGTATATTTCTAGAGAGACGGAGTGATATAGAGTGAGAAAGGGAGTTCCTAAGCTTCATCCAGCAATGGTTACTCAAATCTTGGAAGATTAACAAGGAAAGCACTCTAGGTCTTCATCCTAGAGGTAAGATTCTATACCCTAACCCTTAATTTCGAAATTTAACTAGAAATGGGAAATTAGTAAGATAATTCATGGGTATGGGAGTTGTTTATTTTTCATGCATGTGTTATCAAGGGATGTAGGGAGATTGTTGAGCTAGAAATTGCTAAGCATGGGTTATGGGATGATGGAAATATCCATAAAAGGAACTTGAAACCTTAATGCACACCTTGTGTTTGATAAAATGCTCTAACTAACTAGAACCATGATCATTTTCCTAATTTTTAGTTCAAATTGTTACGTTTCTAAAATAGATCAAAGTTTATAAGAATTACGGAACATTTTAGAGTCTGAGAAAGCTCAAGTGAGGTATGTTGGCTAAACTATTCCGTTAGAATTGAACCCCACAATGTCATTGTAAATCCCAAGTTACTTGTTATGAATCGATTATTACGGATGAACTTTGTGTCAAAAGACTTTTGTGTTCAATATGTATTCCAAATGCTGTTGTTAAGCTGTATTGCTACTTGATAATGTGTTCAAAGCATTTGTTGCTTAGCTAAATGCTATGATTTCAAGTTGCGTTTCAAATGATAGCTAATGCCAATTGTGTAATAAATCTTAATGCACTTAAGACTCTTGTTTGCTCATATGTATTCTTAGGGTCTTGAACGTAAATGCCTTGTTGTTGAAAATCCATGATGATGGTTGATAGTGAAAAGGTGAGCATGAAATTTGAAATGTGAATGAGGTATCAAATGAGATGATTTATAGAAAAGGATGATTTCTCGATTGAGGCGGCCTAGACGATCGGGTCGTGATCGGACTTCATGCCGCACACATGATTATGGTTGATGTATCGTATGAGACGGCCTAGCCGATCAGGTCCTGATCGGACGCCATGCCGCACACATGGTGGTGACTGTGTTGGAAATTTTAATCGAAATTGTAAACGGTGGCATATCGGTACGAAACATCTCCCAACATAAAATATGGAAATCACTTGAAATTTGTCTGGTTCCTAACTTGATGTTTTGGGTATTGTTTGAGACTCCCATTGATTTTATGAATGTTCATTCTTGTTTTATTATTCGTTCTATTAAGAGGGTGCTTAGTCATTCATACTGGTACTATTCCATATGTACTAACGTCTATTTTTGCCGGGGGCGCTGCATCTTTAATGGATGCAGGTTGTTCCACAGCAGGAGGCTTTGATCGTTGATAGCAGTGCACCCTATTCCTAGCTTACTTGGTGAGCCCCGCCTCATTCGGGGTCGAATATTTTCTGTCCTTATGTATTATGTTTTGAGGTATAGTCGGGCCTTGTTTCAGGAACTATCATCGTACTCTTTTGTATCTATTAGAGGCTCGTAGACATTGTGTAGGTGGTATGTTGGTGTTAGGAAATTCAAACTAGTAATTTTGGTAACTACATCACACATTCAAAATCCAACTATGAAAGTGTTTGTATTCTGATACTTATAGATGATGAAACTGCTGATAATGAATTGGTGTTGTTGTTCACATGAGTCTCCTCATTGTCTAATTAATGAAACAAATCTTCTCTTTGTTCATGAGTGAGTCCGGGTAGAAGGTGTTGTACAAGCTTGCTCGGTCGGGTTATCTCGATTGAGCACTGGTGCGCTCCCCGAGGTTAGGGTGTGACACCAATGTACCCCTCAACTCTAACCGTGGCAAACCTGGCATAGCCAGTGTCACAGTCCTGGTGTGATAATCCAGAATAGCATGATAGGGCGGCAACCAGTCCATGCCCAAGATCACATCAAAACCCACCATATTAAGTACCAATAGGTAACCTCTGGTCTCAAATCCACCAATAACAACTAAATACGACTGCTACACACGGTCCTAAACAATAAAATCTCCCACATGCATGGACACATAAATAGAACTCAAGGAATCAGGAGATATATCAAACTACAGTGCAAAGTAAGATGACACATATGAATACGTGGATCCTGAATAAAATAATATTGATGCATCTCTATGACAAACAAGAACCATACATGTGAAGACTGTGTCTAATACGACCACCTCTGTCCTATCCAAAACACTATAGATTATGGCTTGTCCTCCCCCTCTAGTGCGACCTTTACCTACCTGACCCCCACCCCTTGCTGGCTATACGGGCAGAGCGACAACTGGTGCATGTGATATCTGTGGACTAGGTGGAATTTGTGGAGCCTGAGTAGTCTTTGGAGGTGCACCCATCCTGAGTCTGGGGCAGTCCCTCACCATATGTCGTGTATCACCACACGCAAAGCAACCTCTCAGTGGGTGTGGCTGCTGAAACTGGCCTTGGCCCAATCAGCTAGACTGATCGCTAAAGGCACTGCAGGAGGTACACTAGATAGTGGTTGAGCAAAATGGGTAACCTGAGACCTCGGAGTAGCCGGAGCACTACTAGAAGCTGGAAGTGCTAAATAAACTAGATGGCTCACATAGCCTCTACCATGATGGGTTGTACCTGCAGCGTAGCCATAACTAAATCCTCCAGTACCTCGAGGGCTTTTGGCCTCCCTGTCCTCTCTCTCTCATGGCCCCGCATACCCTCCAACCTCCCCGCGATCTCTACCACCTGCTGATATGGGGTATCTGTCTCCAACACTTGAGTAATGCTGAATCTAATACCATTGTTGAGCCCCTTGATGAATCGGTGGACTCGGTTTCTGACTATAGAAACAAAGGTAGACGCATATCTGGAAAACTCATTGAATCTAATAGCATACACTGACACTATCATAGGACCCTGGTGCAGCTGCTCAAACTCCGCGTGCCATGCATTTCAAAGGGTCTGGGGAACAAACACTCTCAAGAACATCTCAGAAAATGAGGCCATGTGAATGAAACTGCATAGGTCGGGATACCTTCCTTGTAAGCCCCCCACTACTGATACGCTACTCCTAACAACTAGAATATATTAAAAGCAATCCCGCTCATCCCCACAATACCCATGGTGCGGAGAATATGGTGTCACTTCTCTAGAAAAACTTATGCGTCCTCTGTATCTAGGCCGTTGTAAGTAGGAGAATGATACTTCTTGGACATCTCATGTCTAAGCTGCTCCTCCTCAGATTCCACTACTCAAACCTCGGGTTGAACCAGAAGGACATGCTGCACTGGCATAACCTCTGTGACATGATCAATATGGAACCCCTACTCTGGAGTACGAGCCCTGTGAGTCTGAGCTCATACCCTAGTCTTAGATGTGGATGGTTCAAGTGGAATCAACCCCACTTGAGAGGACCGAACATGCTCAAAATCTGTGCTAGGGTCTCCTGAATTGAAAGGGTGACAACAGGCGCCTCGGCTGCACATTTCCCAGTTGGAACTACCCGTGGTTCCTTAGTCATAGCTCGGGAATGCGCTCTAGATGCGCCGCACGCCCCTCCTTGGCCTCTACCCTGGCTCCATCCTCTAGCAGCTCTAGCAGGGGGCGCAGGTGTCTGATCGTCAGATCCATTAGTGCGTTTCCTCACCATATGTGAGAGAATAAAAAGACAAAGATTCAGATTTCAATGTTAACAAATTTGCACGATAGGAAATCAAAGAAGTGGATTTTTCCTACTACTTGTGTAGCCTATTGAAGAAAGTACAGACGTCTATGTACCGATCCATAGAACTCTACTAAACGTGCTTATGACTCGTAACACATATGAACCTAAAGCTCTGATACCAACTTGTCACGGCCCCAATTTCCCACCTTACGATGTTGTGATTGCACCTAGGCTCTAATACTAGGTAAGCCTAACATGTATAGAGAAATAACAGAGATAATATTGAAGCCTCAATTTAAACCATGAAAACCATCGTAATAGAACTCAACAATACGGCAAACAACAACTCCCCAAACCCCGATGGAACAGAGTCATAAGCTCCACAAGAAAATACTCATAGTCTCGTAATAAAATACTATTTTGGGATAAGAAACAAATAGTAGAAAGTCTAAAAATAGAAGGTGACACCGAGGCCTGTAGACGCCGAGCAAGGTATACCTTGAAGTCTCCGGAAAGTAGCTAAGAAGTCAATCAGTAACGCCCATCACGGGCAGAAGTACATGGATCTACACAAAAAAATGTGTAGAAGCGTAGTATGAATACACCAGAAAGATACCCAGTAAGTATCAATCCTAACCTCGGTAGAGTAGTGACAAGTCCTGGTCAAGACACCTAGTAGGACATAAGAAATAGAACAAAAATATAATAATAATAAGTAATGGAAAACAGATAAATGAATGACACCGAAGAAATTTAGTAACGTAAACTAATGATAGATATGTATGCATAAAGACAACCAGAAGTAAGCAATTAATGAGAACCACAAACAGTCAAGTACAAACAAAAGTGGTAAGACAAAGAGGAATTAAAAGCAACAAGATGTGTTCAACAAATAACTCTTTTCGATATGTAATGCACAACAAGAATCACAACCGAGGTACCGCCTCATATTCACATTTTCACAATTTCAATCACAATCTTTCTTTATATCGCCGCGTGAGCCTTACATTTAGATAGTTTTGAAACTATTTTCCCCAATAGTTACACACAGTTATGCCACCTTATATCGCCGCGTGGCTTCAAGTAATTCCCTTATTAGCAACAGAGACGTAAATCCCACCTTATGTTGTAGCATGCACATTAACCCCTATTCTTATACCGCCACATGCATATAAATATCACAACAGATTAAAAACTTGCACCACAAGTGCTCATATGCCATAACTTGCCACAAAGTCAACAATACCAATGTTCCACAACAAATAGCCCATGTCTCAACCACAATATGCACAAGAATATCAACAGCAACAAAATGAATGTGAATTGCTTAACAAGAAGGATACCTCATCAATTAACAACTTCACCTCAATGTGATAATGGTTTTCAAAATTTCAACACCAATAATCTCAACAAGAAGATATTTCATGAATAACAACCTCAAATAAAAGTAAGCCAACAATTAAAGATGTAACAAGGCAATAAGGAACGCAATAACTTCAGTTAAGCATATATGAGAAAAATAACAAGTAAGAGGGTTAACAAGTGTTAACTGTATCAAATAAAGCATGTAAAGGTAGATTAACACATTTAAGATTTCATTAACAATGAGGGATATAACATGTTATGAAAATTCAATTAAAGGCATGGGAAGAGTCTAAATAACCTAAACCGGTCAAATACCACATATAAGCTATGTACCCACTCATCATCTTGTGTACACGATTTCACACAACGATAATAGCATAATCAACCCCTAATCCTAAGGGTTAGTTCCCTTACACAAAGTTAGGCAAGATACTTACCTCAACTGGGCCAACTCAACCCTTAGAAATAACTTTTCCCCTAAAATTCGCCTCCACGCGGATCAAATCTAAACCAAAAGTGACATAAATTCATAAACCAATGCAAGGGAAACAAATTATAATAGATAAATCTTTGATCTTTACAAAATATAGAAAAAGTCAACCTCAGGCCCGCCTGGTCAAAACCCGGGGCCAAGGGTAGATTTCAACTATCCATAACCACATAAGTCCATATATGTGATTAGTTTCTAAATATGAGTCCAAATCGACTCTCAAAACTTAAATTCTCATTTTTTTAAAAACTTGACATTTTCAATTTGATTCACATAAACTTGTATTCATGAAATATAGTTGAAAATTCATTAGAATCACTTACTTAATGTTTGTTGATGAAAATACCCTCTCCAGATCGCCTCCTACCGAGTCTAGGATTCTAAAATGTGAGAAATAGGATTAAATCCTGACTATCCAGCCCGTATGTCCAGCTTTAGATATCGCATTAGCGGCACAGAGTTCGCATTTGTCAACACTCACAATTGTGAACCAGGGATCGCATTTGCGAACCCTGTCAGCGTTACCTGATATCGCAATTGTGACAAAAACTTAGCAATTGTGAAGGTGGATACCTTCACAAAAGCAACGAAGTGGTCACAAATGGGACCCAAGACCAGGCCTGCTGACTTCAAAAATGTGAAGGGGTAAGTCGCAATTACGACATCAGACCACCCCATGTCACCTTTGCAATTTTGAGGCTGGTGCTCGCCATTGTGACAACAGAGCACCATCATACCAATAATTTAATTTTCAATTCAAACCATTTTGAATCACTTCTGAAACTCATCTGCGCCCTCGGGGCACCAAACCAAACTTCCACACATGTCTAAAAATATCATACAAAATCGTTCACGCGATCAAAACACAAAGATAGTCTAGAACCAGAAATCAGACACCAAAAAGCATGAATTTCAAAGTTAAGTTCAAGAACTTTCTAGAATTACAACCAAGCGTCTGAATCCTATCAAATCAACTTTAAACGATACCAAATTTTACAGACAAGTTCTAAATAGCATAACAGACTTATTCCAAGTGCCAAAATTCAATTCCAAACCCGATAGCGAAAAGTCAACCCACGACAAACTTCTAACCCTCAAATTGTCAATTTTTGGAAAAACAAGACAAATCAACCAACGTGCTTCCGAATTTGGTTTCGGGCATATACCCAAGTCCAAAATCACAATAGGAAGCTATCGGAATTATCAAAACACCGTTCCGGGTCATTTTCACCAAAGCTAAAGTTTGGTCATCATTTCTAACTTAAACTTCATAGTCAAGAACCAAAGGATCTAAATCAATACGAAATCTTCTCGGAATGAAACTAATCAACCTCGCAAGTCATAAAACCTAAATTACACATGTGTTAAGCATCAAAAGGGAAAACGTGATGCAATTACACAAAACGATCGGTCGAGTCGCTAGAGGGATATCCTTACATACAGTTGTTTCTTGACTAACAGTATCTCACGAGTTCCAGTACGCTTAACGAACGACAATATACATTGTTCAAATGATTCGGACCATAATCAAATCAAAAAATAAAGAATTGGATAGTACGACATTTTGTCGAACACTTAGAGTGCATAGGCTTTATATCATCCTACAATGGCAGATCAACAAAACGAGTTCTTCTCCTCTACTCAAGATACCACTCAAAACAGTTCAGTAACTACAACACTTCATCAATGGAGTTAAACCTTAGTCTCTTTAGTCACCTTTCTCAATTCAACTAGACAAGAAATAAATGACATCGAATACATATAGGGGTAGTTAAATGTTACCTCAAATAGAAAGGACGTAGAAGCACCTATTAAGCTATGAACATGAAAACAATTATGAAACTAATAACATGACATCAACTAAGAAGCTGAAAAGATGGCAACAACTTTGAAGCCAAAACGTAGCAGCAACTAGGTTTTCTCTAATTTCCCCATTTGTTTTACTTGCAATCATATGTATAATATATATATATATATATATATATATATATATATATATATAATTAGATTACTTCTAGACCAACTTAAATAGGAGGGGTGGTCCACTTATTCAATTTAATGTTTATCCCAAAAGTATATAGATACGTAAGACAAAGTTAGGTAAAACCCACTTAGAGATTACCTTTTCCATTCTTATTTATATGATGTATTTAGAATACTATATATGCATGTATATCCCACATGATATCTTGTTGGACTTAATAATACTATATTTACTCTCCCTTAATTATATAAGTTATTACATAATATAATTTATTAGTACCATAAATATGTATTGATTGACATATAGGTTAGCCAAAATATGGTCCGTATTTTCTTCAACTTGTTTGACTTCTGCACTTCATGATACTGCCTTAAACTTTTTTTAAACCTTTGTTATCCTTATAAAAGGTTACGCACCTTCCCGTAACACTAAGGTTTATCAATGACACGATTCGACGTAGCACTATAGGGTATAACATCTCTCCCCCTTTAAAAATATTCGTACTCAAATGTGGAGGTAGTATGCTAAGGGAGTGTAACTTTGAGGATTCTATAGGAATTTTGATAGAGTATCCTCTGGAAATAAAATTGATTAGAGCCTTCTATGCTGCTAGAAAATACAACACATGCCTCACACGTCTATACAACATAATATACTTCATGACGTCGGCCTCACATGACCATCTACTATCAAGGAATCAATATAATAATTTATAACTCACCTCAAGTGTTTAGACTTGTAGTTTGTGCTGCATCAATCGCATTCTTGCATTGATCGTCACCTAAACAAGGTACATGAGATAAGTTCATCATCAAAAGGTATAGATAAGGGAAACATATCGCACGAGTATCAATGTAAACCTTCAATCTTGAATAGATGAGGGTATCTAGACTTTATGTCTTTCTTGGCCTCCCATGTTATTTCCTCTACATTATTATTTCTCCATAACACCTTAATGGAGGTTATTTCATTAGTTCATAACTTTTGGACTTGGTGATCTAGAATATAACCCGGAATCTCTTCATAAGACAGATCTTCTATAATATGAACATCGTCTACTGAGGTAATGCGAGATGGATCTCCTATACACATTCGTAACATGGATACATGGAAAAGAGGATGGGCTGCTTCTAACTCAGGGGTAACTCAAGCTCATATTCTACTAGGCCAGTACGACAAACATTCTTATATGGTCCAACGTACGGGAGGTTAAGCTTGCCTTTCTTGCCGAATTTCATTTTGCCTTTCATAGGAAAAACGTTTAACAATAACCAATCGTCAACATAAAGTTCTAAATCTCAGCGTCGTACATCTGATTAAGACTTTTTCGACTCTGGGCTGTCAATAGTCGCTCATGAATCAACTTTACATTCTCTATAGTTTTTCATACCAAATCAGGCCTAATAACTCAGCTTCAGCCACTTCAAACCAACCAATCTGGGACTTACACTTCTGCCCATATAAGCCTTCATATGGAGCGATCTTGATATTGGAATGATAACTATTACTGTATGCAAATTCAATAAGTGGCAAATGATAATCCCATTTGCCCTTGAAATCCAACACACAAGCCCAGAACATGTCCTCAAGCATCTGAACAGTGCGCTCTGCTTGACTATCTATCTGCGGTTGAAATGTCGTACTGAGGTTCAGCTGAGTACCCAAACCCCTCTGAAAGGATCTCCCAAAATTAGACATAAACTGGGATCCTCTATCAGATATTATAGAAACTGGAACTCCATGAGGTCGAACTATCTCCTTTATTGACAACCTGACATAATTTTCAGCCGCATATGTGGTTCTAACCAGTAGAAAATGAGCCGACCTCACAAGCCTGTCAACAATTACCTAGATAGAATAAAACTTTCGATAGGAATGAGGAAAACCTGTAATGAAATCCATATTGATCATCTCCCATTTCCATGCTGAAAATTCTATGTTTTGAACTAATCCTCTGAGTTTCTGGTGCTCTCTTAACCTACTGGCAATTCGGACATTGAGCCACAAACTCTGTAATATTTCTTTTCATACCATTCCACTAGTAGACCTCTCTGAGGTCATGATACATTTTTATCAATCCAAGGTGAACATGATATCATGACTGGTGAATCTTTATCATAATTCACTCTCGGAGTTCCCCTATATGTCTAGCACACAAAAATGGCCTTGCTATCTAAGAACCCTATCTTCCTTTAACTATAACATCAGTTTTTTCTATTGTGGGATTTCTTCCCTCATTCGCACTAATTCAGGATCGTCAAACTGTTGTGCTTTTACTTCTACTATCAACGATGACTTTGCAGTATTCTGAACCACAAAACCTCTGTCATCTGTATCATGTAATGTTACTCCCAGACTATCTAACTGACATAATTCTCTTGTCATTTATAACTTGTCAACTTCTACATGAATCATACTACCCATGGACTTATGACTCAAAGCGTCGGCTACAACATTAGCCTTGCCGGGATGATATAAGATGTCGACATCATAGTATTTCAAAAGCTCAAGCCACATTCTCTGCCTCAAATTCATTTATTTATGCCTGAATATATATTGAAGACTCTTATTTTTGATAAACAGGTCAACATGAACTCCATATAAGTAATATCGACATATCATCAAAGCAAACACAACAACTGCTAACTCAAGGTCATAAGTCGGGTAATTCTGCTCGTGCTTCCTCAACTATCTCGAATCATATGCAATAACCTTGTCATGCTACATCAGAACACATCCTAGTCCAACCCTCGAAGCATCACAATAAACAATATACCCTTCTTTAACTTCTAGAAGTTTCAAGACTGGCGCTGTCGTAAGTTTATCTTTCAATTCTTGAAAACTGTGTTCACATGCACCTGACCACTAAAATTTGTTTGTCTTGTGAGTAATCTTGTCATAGGTGCATAAATAGGAGAAAATCCTTCTACAAACCTCAGATAATGACCTGTTAAGCCAAAGAAACTACGAACCTCTATAGGAGTCGTGGGCCTCGTCCAATTCTTTACCACTTTAGTCTTCTAACTATCCACGGCAATACCTTTGTCAGAAACTATATGGACCAGAAATGCAAATGAGTTCTGCCAGAACTCACACATGGAGAACTTGGCATACAACTCATGATCTCGGAGCGTCTATAACACCGCTCGCAAATGATTCGCATGATCTGCCTCAGTACGCAAGTATACAAGAACATCATCAGTTAATACAATCATAAAGACATCCAAGAACGGATCAAAGATCCGATTCATAATGTCCATGAGGGTTGCTGGTACATTGGTTAGTACGACCGACATCACAAGAAACTCAAAGTGGCCATACCTAGTCTTGAAAGCTTTATGTGGAATATACTTCTCCTTCACCCACATATTATGGTATCAGGATCTCAAATCAATCTTCAAGAAGTACTTAGCACCCTGCAGTAGATCAAATAAATCATCAATTCTCGGAAGTGGATACATATTCTTCTTGATTGTAGCTTTATCAAACTATATCAATGCACATTATCAAAGACCCATCTTTTTGCAATCAAACAACACTGGTGCACCAGACGGCGAAAAACTAGGTCTGATGAAGATTTTCTCCAATAGATGTCTCAGCTGCTCTTTCAACTCCCTTAGCTCGGAATGAGCCATTCTGTAAGGAGGGATATATATCGGCTTATTGTCTAGAAACACATCATTAGCAAAATCAATCTCCCTCTGTGGAGGAATACCTGGAAGCTCATCCAGAAATACATCTGGGAACTCATTAACCACATGGATAGACTGAAGGGTCGGGGATTATGCATCTACATCTCTTACCGGCATTAGGTGATATATATAACCCTTATAAGTAATCTTTCTTTCCTTTGGGTAGGAAATAAACCTTCCCTTAAGCATCAGTGAATTACCCTTCCATTCTAGGGTCGGCTCACCTAGAGAGTGGAATATAACAAACTTCCTCCGACAGTCAACATTGGCATAACATGAGCCAACCAATCCACATCCATATAACATCAAAATCAACCATTCGAAAGTCATCTAGATTAGCGCACAATCTCGATAGACCTGTCTAGCCATAACCGATTCGCCAATCAGCATATATACTTCATACGACTTATGTAACAACTCTAGTTCTATCCCAAATTTACCAGCTACAAACAGCTAACGAAGAACAAGGTAGAGTCAGGATATAGAAATGCATAAAGATCATAAGTAAGAATAGATAGTATACCTGTAACAAGATCTGATGACGACTCAAAATCTTGTCGACCCGCTAGAGCATATACGTGGTTCTGACCACCTCCTGAATTGGATGCTCCTCCTCTACCTCTACCTCTACCTGGTGAGGTATGTGTTCCATTACCAAGTGTATGTATGCTTGACAAGGAAATTTTCGTCGACCCGGTTGGCTGAGCCATACCACCTCTACCTCTACTCGTACAACATGGAGGTCTCATCTGACTCGAACCCTCATGTCTCTAGAAACCTGAAGCCCTTAAACTCTGGCCTGGCCCAGACTTTGCATACCGTTCATGCCTGGGCTATTGAAACTAAGGTGGAGTACTACCAATAGATTTGGGTGGATGTCTAGGAAGTCGTGGTATAGAACCACTATATGACTTTCCAAAAGACGCGGCAGACCTAGCCCTCTTACTCAATTCTCTCTCTTCATCTCTATCAGCCTGAACCTGGCGCTTATGGTCCTCTACATCCTGAGCATATGATTGTAATCTTAAGATATCCATATTCTCATTAAAGGAGGTTGTCGTACAATCCCAAATCATATGTGGGTCAAGAACTGCCATGAATCAATGAAATCTTGCTCTCATCATATCCACAATTGTTGGAGCATACCTGGCCAAAGAGTCAAACCGAAGACTATACTCTCGAACACTCATACCTCTAATGGAAATTAGTGATCATGAAAGGCCTCCGAAAAGTCATTCCATACAGCTGGAAGATGCCAACTCCACTACCTCGATCTTTGAAGGATGCATAACTCTCAATACACTCTGAAGTAGGTAAATAAAATCTTGAGGATCCTCATCTGGGTCAGAACCTGTTAACACGGACACGCTCAAACTGATGGACTCTTAGAATCTAGAATGTCTCGCACTATCAGAAGGGACAACATATGTTGATGCCATAGTTTGTTGCTTCTGAGTAGTTACTATTTGTATCAGCAACTGTACTGCACCTTCCACCCCCATGATCTGCAGGCTCAGGTGGAGGAACTGGAGGGACTAGGTCTTGAGGAGCTAGGATATTGTATCCTCTCTAATCTCCTCGAGTGGTGGTAGAGTAAGAGATACATGAGAAGGTGACTCTCTCTACACCACATGGATATGCGGGGCATTACTAGTACCTTTGCCCGCATCTGCACTGGTTCGACGATAGTGGTAGTCTTTCTAGTAACCAACATCACTAAAATATATAAAGCATGAGTTAGACTCGAATTCCTTAGAACTCAGCTCTATTGCACGATGTATGAGACGAAAGAATAGTAACCAACCCTAAATGCCCGTAAACGTGTTTTTTATAAGTGTGGTGCACAACACACCCATAAGAAAGACTCTACTAGACACAACTTGTAGACTCCCTAGGACAGACCTGCTTTCATACCAAGTTTGTCACACCCCAACCTGGGAGGGGAGGAGGTGGTGGCTGGCACTTTGTACCTCACTTTCCTGAGCATACCACTAAAAATAAACCACCTGAAAGTATAGAAAATTTGGCTGACAAGGCCTGAGCAAATCATAATTTGTAAGAAGATACAATCAACATACATATAAGGCCAACAAGGACACAATCTGTGAACATGGAATGTCATCTGGATATCTCAATCTGAAAGGGGTAGACAACCCAAAAAATATATACATATATACAAATCTAACAAGGCCACAACACATGTTAACATACCAACAAGGCTGACAAGGCCATACACAACATCTAAACAATCAAACTACGTTACAAGACTCTAAGATCAACACAAATTTCATATAGTCGAGATAAGGCCTCGTCCTATCGTTCATCTATAAATACATAAGACTCAATTCGAAACATCCGACTCGGTTGCTCCAAAAGAAGCGAAGCTTACCATCCAATAGCTAAATTAAACCAGATCCTACTAGAAAGGTCTATCCGGGCATGTACCTAAACCTGCAAAATGAAATTTAGAGTCGGAAAAAGGGACATCAATACGAATGAAATTTACTGTTATATGAAGCATGAAAGAAATATGAAAGTGTAAGCCATAACCAGGGCACAAGAGGCAACCTAATAACTTGATAATTGTAAGCCACTCAGGTCGAATAATGAAACTTGAAATTGTGCTAGAACTTGTATGCATACTTTTATAAATACTTACGTACATACTTCCTTGCCATCCAGTTATAGCCTGGGATGTTATTATACTTTCTTGCCCTCCGGTTATAGCCTGAGGTTCTTATATATACTCTCTTTCCCTCTAGTAATAATCCTGGGTGTTTATACTTCCTTGAGCAAACAATTATAACTCGGTAGTGTTCGTCATAGATATACTATATTAGTAATGGCACATTGGCCCTCTTAACTTCTACGACTCTTCTTTTTGGCTTTTAAACGACTTGTAGTCGACTCAACGAGTGGCTTTTTTCGAACGCTCCTTTTTGGGGGAATATGGAACTCAAGAGACTTAGTTAACCAAGATACAATATGATACAAGAAGGAATCCTGACAAGATACCATAAACCCAAGAGTAGAATATACTTTACAAGACCAATTTCTTTTGGATACCTATATGAATGTACAAATAACTCGAAGTCATGCTTTGTAAAGAATGGATAACCTTACATACGTTCGTTGCTTGGCTAGAAATAGCTCACGAGTTCTAGTACGCTTAACGAATGATAATCTACAATGAATACAATCGAATCGATAAATCAAGAATTGGATCCTTATGACATTTTGTCGAACACATAGAGTGCATAAGATTCATGTCATCCTACATTGACAAATCAACACTACTAGCTCTTATCCTCTACTGACAACACAACCACCATCACAAACAACAACACTTCACAATTTCCAACTATTGGATACCTCATGAAACTACTCAAAACAATTTAACAACTACAACACTTCATCAATGGAGTTAAACCTTAGTCTCCCTAGTCACCTTTCCCAATTCAACTAGACAAGATATAGATGACCTTGAATATATATAAGGGTAGTTAAATCTCACCTCAAACAGAAAGAACGTAGTAGAACCTATGAAGCTATGAGCATGGTAGAAACTTTGAAGCTAAGTACATGGCATCAACTATGAAGCTAAAAAGACGGCATCAACTTTAATGCCAAAACATAGAAGCAACTTGGTTTTCTCTAATTTCCCCCAATTTTTCTATTTGCAATCATATCTATATACATGGCATCAATTATGAAGCTATAATTATTGCTAGACTATGTTAAATAGGAGGGGTGGCCCACTTATTTAATCTAATATTTATAACAAAAATATCTAGATATATAAGACAAAGTTAGGTTAAACCCACTTAGAGGTTACCTTTTTCATTCTTATCTATATGATGCGTGTAGAATACTATATGTGAATATCCCACATCCTATATTGATAGACTTAATAATACTATATTTACTCTGTCTTTACTATATAAATTATTATATAATACAATTTAGTAGTGCCATAACTATGTATGGATTAATGTATAGGACAGCCAAAATACAGTCTATATTTCTTTGAATCGTTTGACTTCTACTATTCCCGATACTTATACTTGTTTTAAACCTTTGTTATCATTATACAAGGTTCCACACCCTCCCATAACACTAAGGATTATCAATAACACGATTCAACGTGACACTAGAGGGTGTAACAGGTTGAATTTTGTGGACTTTTGTAGATTTCTTCAAAGATCGAAAATTTATGAATTGGGATCGCTTCTTATAGCATTCTTGATTTTCTTTTATGGTGTTTGGATTGAATTTATGTGATTGGAGAGATAGATCGAGGTTTTGCACGATTTGAGGTTGAAGACTAGCCCGTATGAGGTAAATAACTCGTCTATACTTGAATCTGAAGGTAATTTTGCATTGGTTATGGTATTTGTTATGGGGTAGGAGTGACGTACATATGAGGTGACGAGCGTATATGTGTGAACCGTGATTTTCCATGACCAAGTTGTTCTTATGCTATTATATGCCTTATTTTGCTATGATTCTTCTTTGATGTCATATTTTCTCCATTTGTATGACTCTGAGTTATTATTCATGTTAGAAATCATTTCTAGGCTAAGCTTAATTGTTTGAGACATGATAGGGCTAATTTTCTATGTGGAGCTATTTTCCTTAGCCGTATTCATTATGTTCAATCATGGTAATCATATATGCGTGTAATATATCTGTCTTTGAGCACTTTTGATATGTTATCTCACATGTTATTGGTGTCAATGTACGTGACACGAGTTTTTGCTAAATTTGTGATACATTGTGATATTCTGTATGGTACATTGGTATCAGAGCAGTTCTATCCTAGGGAGTCTACAAGTCGTGTCTCGTAGAGCCTTGTTTATAGATGTTTTATGCACCATATTATATAAACAGGAAGCTATAAGGCATTTAGGAGTCTGTTACCCTTCTTTCAAATCCAAATCATGCTATAAACCTGAGTCATAAGAGTTTGATCCAGAACTTATGTTTGCTAATGATACAGAGATAATTGCAATTAGAAAGATTACATCTAGCTAGAGGGCTAATACAAAAAATAAGTAAGGGCACTAATAGAGAGAGTGTTCTTAACGGTGTGGGCCTGTTTGAAGCCCTATCAGATCGTGCATACTAGATGTGCAAATTTTCAGCTTAAGACCCTAAGATGAGAATATCAAACACACCTTGTGAATAGCAGGCCATGAGAGTACCAAAAGGTAAAAGTGTAAGATTTAACAGGTAACAAAAGCAACGCGAAGGAGGGAACAAGGTACCCAGTTAGTGAAGATTATCAATTTTTAGAATTCAAGCAGAGAAATAAACATTATGAGTTACCTTTAATAGTAACAGAGGTATGTACAATTTGCCACACCCATCTTAGTTATGCCCTATGGGAGCTAACATATATATTTTAAGAGAAGGATGGGATATCAGGATGAAAGATTCTTTTGTCAAGTGAAGGAAAAGACAATAGATGATAGGCCTTGAGATAATAAAAGAGTATAAGCCATAAAGGCATATCCTTATTTTGAGAAATGAGTTGATGACTCCAACGTGATTACAAGAAGGAAACGTTAGACCCATGGAGTAATAAAAATTAGTATGAGCTAGTGAACAAGATAAAGTAAACATGAATTAGGGATCAGAAGATTTGATAATAGTCAACATCGTGGGAATCTCATAGTTCGCGTTCCGGAAATAATAGAATGGACAACAAAATAATAATCTTTAAAGGTCATTCATGAAGACGCTAGGACTGTGAGCAGAGTTAAGCTTAAAGGACTAAGTTTTCTAGTTATACTAGGGGTCACCCTCGTGTGTAGAAAATTCAGTTATCCCTAGTACAGAAGAGTTTACTGCAAAGCGAGTAAGGGTCATTGAAAATGTGAAAAGACACCAAAGATGAAGAGGTAAAATATCTATAGGTAAATTTTCATAACATTAAATGTTAGTACTCCCTAAAAGGGGGAATGTGGTGTGATATGGTACTAAGTCATAGTTAAGTGGTTCAGGTAACTATGGTGTGGTAAAGGAAGAATGCGATAAAAATTCGAAAGGGATGAGATTGCACTTATTCAAATCCTAGAGATATGTTATGACTCTAGAATATTATGCAAGCACGACGATAGGTAGTTTCAGTAAGGACTCCCGTCCAGGATATTATTGATAAATAAGTGTGAATCAACACCTTGATACATAAGGAGCTAGTGAGAGAGGTAAGTTAAGACAAAGGAAATAACCCAAGAGAAATTACGCAGAATATAGATAGGAGAATGGACCAACGAGTAGTTAGTAGTTGATTCCGGAAGAGTTTAGTTATGGATAGACAAGAGGATATATATAAATCAGCAGATCATGCAAGATAAACGAGAGAACCCTAACATACGGAATTCAGTCTCACAAATATGACATTGTAATCCTTGAGAAATATTCAGATATGAGCCTGGGTAGTTAAAGGTGCCGATAAGTGTTAGAAAAATAAAAGAGAGTGTCATTGGGGAGACAATAAAAATTTCAATTCAGAAGCAACCCTATGAGCATACGGGGGCGGAGGTAAGTAACTAAGGATAATTATTTGCGACTAAGAACATAAAAATTTCTTCGGGTATACGTTGTAATAAGCTCGCATCTTTGCAGGAGTCAAAAAGTCTCCTCTATGTTCTACAACGACCGACTAGCTGAGGAAATAAGGAAGAAGGCTTCAACCTAAGCATAATGACCTAAACAAGAAATGATCATGTAACAACAATCTCATTACAACATCGTATGCACTAAGAAAGTGGCACATATCATGGATAATGAATGGGAAGTAAAAAAATCAAAAGTGATATTTGAGATCATATGAATTACAAGAAATTCCAGTATTCGTAGGCACTCTAATAAGCAAAGTATTATGCAGCAAGTGGCAGAGCGAACAAGAAACTTAATTGCTTATGTTTAAAGACATCTGAGATGTCACGAAAGAAATGTATGGTGCTAACAAGTTAAAGGAATGTTGCGAGTAGTATAAACATATATGTGTAGTTTACAAGCTAAAGTATGGTAGAGCAAAATTGTTTTAGGTAGATAGGAGTAAGGATAAGAACAAATGATTGAGAAGGTGAAGATAATAGGTAAGGCCTCGGGATTAAGCCCATCAAAACAAGAGAGCTGATGATTTTGTAAGTTATATGAAGCACAGTGTAGCTTGAATCAACTCGGAGGAGTCTAAGACTAGGAACATTTAAAAGAGATGTGCTACCCTGGTGTGACGACCTTGTCGGTCGTCTCGAGATTTATAGCCTCGTTTCCCCATTTTCTTCTCCTGTTATGTTCCTCAGTTGTTTATATGTCTTTACCGGATTGGTTGGTTCGGGTCCGGAGTGATGTCAGAGTGAATTGAGACACTTAGTCTTTTAAGTGGAAGCTTAAATTGGAAAAGTCGGTCGGATGTCGACTTATGTGTAAATGGCCTCAGATTTAAAATTTTATGGTTCCATTCTTCGTTAGGTGATTTTGGACTTGGGAGAGCATCAGAAATGTGATTTGGAGACCCATAGTAGAGTTAGACTTGAATTGGCGAAAGTTAAAATTTTGGCAAATTATTGTTGTTGTTGTTGTAGACCGGCAGTGGAGATTTTCATATCGGAGTCAGATTTGATTTCCGAGAATTTGAGTAGGTTGCAGGTGTCATTTATGACTTGTGTGCAAATATTGAGGTCAATCGGACGTGGTTTGATAGGTTTCGACATCATTTGTAGAATTTGGAAGCTTAGAAGCTCTTTAGGTTTGAATCCGAGGGTAATCCGTGTTTTTATGTTATTTTGGGTGATTCGACGGTCCGACTAAGTTCGTAATGGGTTATCTGACTTGTTGGTATTTTTGGTTGGGGTCCCGGGGGCCTCGGGTTGATTTTTAGTGGTTAACAGACTTGGTTTTGAGTTGATGAAGTAGCTGAAGTATTGCCGCTACTGGTGTAATCACACCTGCGGAGTGGGCACCAGTTGCGAGCATGCAGAAGTGAGGAAGGAATCAGAGATGAGACCAAGGAAGTGTTGAGCAGAGGTCGCAGGTGTGATGATTATCCAGCACCTGCGATGGTCGCAGAAGCGGGAAGGAGGGCGCAAATGCGAGTTGGATCCGCATGTGCAACTTTTTTCCCACACCTGCGATATGCGTAGATATGGTCATGTTATTGCAGAAGCGGAGGAGGGTGGGTGAGTGACTTCCGCAGGAGCGGGAATTTTACCGCAGAAGCAGCTCTACAAGTGCGGATAAATTGCCGCAAGTACAAAAAGTCTGGGCAGAAGGTTTAAAAGCAAGGGTTCACGATTTTAGTCTTATTTCTAAATTTTGGACTTGGACTTAGGCGATTTTGGGGAAGATTTTCGAGGGGATTATTGTGGCAAGCTTCTTGTACTTGTTTACTTATCATAAATCATGTTTCCCCAGTGATTTCCCCACCTAATGGTGTCGGATTTTGATATATTTAGTATGGTTAGACTCGTGAGTGGATGGGCTTACAAATGTTGACCGGTTTGATTATTTCTCCAAGTCAATTGCTGTCATTGAAAGCCCAATCAAATAATCCAAACTCGATGACTTGAGTAGGAGCTTTCCCTTTCATTCCCGTTTGTGCTTTCCTCTCCTTCTTATCTCCAATGGTTCCTTCCATCGGCATCATCGAACCACGTTGATCTGCAGTACGAGCCTCATTGTGACTTTTGTCGGATTTCAAGACGTGGGGTCGGGGGGGGGGGGGGGGGGGGGAGGGGGAGGAGCGGGAGGTTGAGCCTATTTCGGATTTTGGTTTAGAATTTCATGTTTTTCTTATCTAATTGATTCCTTTAACCTATATTGATTATCTAGTACTTCTTGTGGCTATATTCGGGGCATTTGGAGACTGATTCGAGGGGCAAAGGCATTTCGGAGTAGGATTTCTGCGCAGTTGAGGTAAGTAACAATCTTAAATCTGGTCCCGAGGGTATGAAACACTGAAATTTGGTATGATGGGATTATTTGAAGCTGACACACATGCTAAGTGATGGTCGTGTGGGCGTGCACCACGGAGGATTGTGATTTGGTCCGTCCCGTGAGACTGTAAAGTCGAATAGCCTATTGTTGCTTACATGTTTTCCTTTTCTTTCTAGAAATTTGACTGCCATTCATGTTAGAGACCTTGCTTAGTCCATATGATATCACTGTTGGGACCCGCATCGGTCGTATATTTGTTGAATTTACTACTAATTGTTGTCTTGTACTCAGGCACAGTCTTACTTGTGTGTCATATCTCTGTTCCCTCTTGTTTCTTGTTAATACTTGTTATTATCTTTGTTTGGGATGAATTGTACGATTTGTGTGAGCCTGGGAGGCTGGAGAGGTTAGTGAATGATAAAGGGTCTGAGTGTCGAGCTGTGAGCTACGTGAGGTATATGGACTGGGTTGCATGCCGCAATAATCCTTATGGAAATTTATGGACTATGGATCGTGTTGTTCACTGCAATAAGACTGGATTGGGCTGCACCCGCAGCGATATAGCGCTTGGGCTGAAGGAGCCCCTCCGGAGTCTGTACAACCCCAGTGAGCGCAAACACCTATTGAGTGTGTGTATTTAGGGCTGAGAGCCGAGTATTGAGCTATTGAAAGCTTGAGTGACCATTACCCTGAGAGGTTGTATTTGTTTTCCTTTGTTGCTGCATTTAGCTGATTTATGCTACTGTTTTGAACTTCCGAAAATTATTATATCTGGTTTACCTGAACATAGTGAATATGGAATTGGTTTGACTTATATTGCATAAATTGGCTCATGTCTACTTTCATTGTTGAAATTACTGAAATGAACTGTATTTGTGTAGCTCGTCACTACTTCGCAGTTCCTTATTTATTCTATTACTTCCTAACTTGGTTGTACTCATGTTACACCCTACACTTCATGTGCAGATCCAGGTATATCCGGTCACGGAGGAAGTTGCGCTCGTACGTGGTCAAGTATCGGAGACTTACGAGGTAGCTGCCGACGTTCACAGACCTTGTCTCTCCTTCTATGCTATATTTCCTTTCTGTATTGACATTTAAACAAAAACTCTTGTAGACACTGTTTTTCTTAGACTGGTTGTTTAGATGCTCATGACTTGGTGACACCCTTATTTATGAGTTTAACTCCTGTTTTTTTTGAAAACTCTGTTACGAATAAGCTTTTGGTTTATCTTTTATGAAATATTGAAGCATTTTGAAAATCGTCTTGCCTAGTACCACTGATAGGTTCCATCATGACAAGTTAGAGTTTAGGGTCGTGACAAGTTGGTATCAGATCATAGGTTACATAGGTCTCACGAGTCATGAGCAGGTTTAGTAGAGTCTTGCGGATCGGTATGGAGACGTCTGTACTTATCTTCGAGAGGCTGCCGAACCGTTAGAATATTTCACATTCTTGAATTCTTGTTGTGCAAACTGTTTGATTCTGGTAACTAAACTTCTATTGTTCTATTCTCTCAGAGATGGTGAGGACGCGTACTACGGGGCGAAACCACCAGTCAGGGCCGCTAGAGGTCGAGGTTGCGGTCGAGGCTGCGGTAGAGGCAGAGGTGCAGTTCATACAGTAGCTAAGGCAGCACCGACAGATCCACCCGTTGCCCTCGTTTAGGAGTAGGCTCTTGTTGTGGATGAGCCTGTGGGACCAACTCAAGCACCACCTATGCCCACCGTGAATCCTAGCTTTTAGGAGGCCTTAGCTCAGATTCTGATCGTGTGCACCACTCTTGCGCAGGTGGTCTCTATTATGCCACAACAGCCACTTCTCTTCCCGAAGGATGTTCTCAGTCTCCTACCGCCCGCACACCTGAGTAGGTGGTATAGGGACTTCAGACACCGGGTGAACCTCTAGGCCAACCGGTTACAGCTGCTCAGGACTATGTGTTCCTGTCATGCCCGATGATGAGCATCGTCGATTTAAGAGGTTTTAGAGACTCCAGCATCCATCTTTCAATGGTGCAGAGTGAGAGGATGCACAGGGCTTCTTGGACAAGTGCTAGAGGATACTCCATACAATAGGTATTCTAGAAACCAGTGGGCTCTCGTTCACTACTTTTTAGTTCTCTGGGGATGCCTTCAGTTGGTGGGAGGCTTACGAGAGGCGTAGGCTGGTCGGTGCAACACCCCTTACTTGGCAATAGTTGTCCGTTATTTTTCTGGAGAAGTTCGTACCTTAGTCCCATAGAGGAGCTGTGCAAGCAGTTTGAAAAGCTTCTTCAAGGTGATATGTTTGTGACACAGTATGAGATGTGATTCTCAGGGTTTTCCCGTCATGCTATCTGGTTGGTTCCCACAGATAGAGAGATGATCAGAAGGTTCATAGATGGCCTCACTTTTCAGCTGCGATTGCTTATTACCAGAGAGAGAGTGCATGATGCTACTTTTGATGCTACTTTTGATGAGGTTGTCGACATTGCTCGTCAGATTAAGATGGTTCGCAGTCAGGAGAGAGTTCAGAGGGAAGCCAAGAGGGCTCGTGCACAGGGCGAGTTTAGCGGTTTTCCTTCTGAAGGTCAGTTCCACCACGATAGGGGTTGTCCTTTCAGACATCCTCATCCGGCTCGCCCAGTCCACTGTGGTGCATCATCTAGACATGGTTCACATAGTTATCAGTAGGGGCATTCATCTCTCAGTGCCCTCCTAGCTCAGAGTTTATCCCGTGCTCCTTCGGGTTAAGGTTCGTCTATATCAGGTCCTTCTACTAGTTATTCCGTTGCTAGGGGCTCCCTTCAGTCCCCAGCACCAGCATCGGGGAGTTGCTATGAGTGTGGAGAATTTGGTCACATGAGGAGACAGTGTCCCCACATAGTGGCAGGTCCAGCTCCGGAGAGGAGCCAACCTATGACATCAACACTAGTTTCTTCACCACCCGCTCAGCCAGCTCGGGGTGGAGCTCAGTCAGCTAGGGGTCGCCCGAGAGGGGGAGGCCGATCAGGGGGTAGCAAGAACCATTTCTATGCTCTCCCTGCCAGACGAGATGCCATTGCTTCGGATGCTATGATTACAAGTAATGTCTTAGTTTGCCACTGAGATGCCTCTGTATTATTTGACTCTAGTTCCACTTATTCATATGTGTCCTCGTATTTCGCTCATTTTCTGGATATGCCCCGTGAGTGTCTAGTTTCATCTATTCGTGTATCTGCTCTAGTAGGTGATACTATTATTGTAGACTGTGTATACTGGTCATGTATGGTAACTATTGGGAGTTTGGAGACCAGAGTAGATCTTTTGTTGCTTAGTATGGTCGATTTTGACGTGATTTTTTCGTATGGATTGGTTGTCTCCATGTCATGCAGTTCTATATTGTCACGCTAAGACCGTGATATTGGTGATACCGGGGTTGCCGAGGGTTGAGTGGAGCGGATCTATAGACTATGGTACAAGTAGAGTGATTTCATACTTGAAGGCTCAACGGATGATTGAGAAGGGTTGTCTATCTTATTTGGCCTTTGTAAGGGATGTTAGTATAGAGGCCCCTACTATTGATTTGTTCAGGTGGTGCGTGATTTTCCTGATGTGTTTCCTGCAGACCTGTCGGGCATGCCGCCTGACAGGGATATTAACTTCCGTATTGATTTGGTATCGGGCACTCAGCCCATTTCTATTCCACTATATCGTATGGCACCGGCTGAGTTGAAGGATTTGAAGGAACATCTTCAAGAACTCCTTGATAAGTGGTTTATTCGGCCTAGCGTGTCACCTTGGGGTGCACCAGTTCTATTATTAAAGAAGAAGGATTGTACTATGAGAATGTGCATTAATTAGAGGCAATTGAACAATGCCAGAGCCAAGAACATGTATCCTTTGCCACATATTAATGATCTATTTGACCAGCTTCAGGGAGCGAGCGTGCTATCCAAGATCGATTTGAGGTCAGGGTATCACCAACTGAAGATTCGGGACTCTTATATTCTTAATAGAGCTTTCAGGACCCGATACGACCATTATGAGTTCCTTGTGATGTCTTTTGGGATGACCTACGCCCCAGCAGCGTTCATGCATCTGATGCACATCGTGTTTCATCCTTATCTTGAGTCATTCGTTATTGTATTCATTGATGATATCCTGATGCACTCTCATAGCCGGGAGGATCATGCCCAGCATCTGAGGATTGTGTTACAGTTGTAAGGGGAGGATAAGCTTTATGCAATGTTTTCCAAGTATGAGTTTTGGCTCAGTTCAGTGGAATTCTTGGGGCACGTGGTGTCCAGTGAGGGTATTCAGGTATATCCAAAGAAGATAGAGGCGGTACAGAGTTGTCCCAGACCGTCCTCAGCCACGGGGATTCGGAGTTTTCTTGGTTTAGCTGGCTATTATTGTCGCTTTGTGGAGGGTTTCTCATTTATTGCATCGCCCTTGAACAAATTGACCCAAAAGGGTGCTCCATTCAGGTGGTTGGATAAGTGCGATGAGAGCTTTCAGAAGCTTAAGACTGCTTTGACCACAACTCTAGTTCTAGTTCTGCCATCAGCTTTTGGTTCATACACAGTGTATTGTGATACTTTATGGATCGATATTACGTGTGTTATGATGCATGAGGGTTGAGTGATTGCTTATGCTTCGTGCCAGTCGAATACCCATTAGAAGAACTATCCAGTCCATGACCTTGAGTTAGCAGCTATTATTCATGCCTTGAAGATTTGGCGGCACTATTTGTATGGGGTCCATTGTTAGATTTTCAGTGATCACCAGAGTTTGCAGCATCTGTTTAAACATAATGATCTTAACATGTAACATCAGAGATTGTTGGAGCTTCTTAATGACTATGATGTCACCATTTTGTACCATCCCGGGAAGGTCAATGTGGTATCTGATGCCTTTAGTCACCGGGCGGAGAGTTTGGGGAGCTTAGCATATCTTCCAGAAGTAGAGAGGCCATTGGCGTTGGATGTTCAAGCCCTGGCTTGCCAGTTTATCAGATTGTGTGGTCTCACAGTCTTCTCTTTATGATCGTATCAGGGAATGTTAGTATGATGACCCCCATATGCTTGTCGTTAAAGACATAGTCCAGTATGGTGATGCTAAAGAGGTTGCTATTGGGGATAATGGTGCATTGAGTATGCAAGACATGCTATGTGTGCCAAATATAGATGGTTTGAGTGAGTTGATTCTCCAGGAGGCTCACAGTTCACGGTATTCTATTCGTACTGGTGACGCGAAAACAAGACTTGAAACAACATTACTGATGGAGGAGAATGAAGAGGGACATAGTGGAGTATGTAGCTCGGTACCTAAATTGTCAGCAAGTGAAGTATGAGCCTCAGCGACCAGGTGGGTTGCTTCAGAAGTTAGAGATTCCGGAATGGAAGTGGGAGCGGATCACTATGGATTTTCCTTGTTGGACTCCCACGGACTGAGAGGAGGTTTGATGCAGTTTGGGTGGTTGTGGATAGGGTGACCAAGTCAGCTCACTTCATTCCTTTGATTACTACCTATTCCTCCGAGCAGCTGGCTCAAGTGTATATCCGCGAGATCGTCAGGCTTCATGGGTACCGGTATCTATCATCTCAGGCTGGCGTACGCAGTTCACATCACGACTCTAGAGGGTCGTACAACATGAGTTGGGTACTCGAGTGGAGTTGAGAACAACATTTCACCCTCAGAGGACGGATATTCCGAGCGCACTATTAAGCTACTAGAGTATATGCTCCGTGCGTGTGTGATGGAGTTTGGGGGTTCATAGGATCAGTTCTTTCCTCCAGCGGAGTTTTCTTACAGCAACAATTATCAGTCGAGCATCCAGATGGCATCGTATGAGGCTTTGTATGGTCGGCGATGTAGATCTCCAATGGGCTGGTTCGAGTCAGGTGAGGCCAGATTATTAGGTACGGACTTGGTTTAGGATGATCTGGAGAAGGTTAAGGTGATTCAGGATAGACTACGCACATCCCAGTCCAGACAGAAGAGTTATGCGGACCAGAAGGTCCGGGATGTTGCATTCATGGTTGGAGAGCGGGTATTGCTCCGGGTTTCTGTAAGTCCCCATAAAAGTTTTCCTAATTACTGGGATTCCGTGATGTCGAAGTAGGCGTAAAGGTTAATAATAGTACGCTAGGAGTTGATGGAAATATTCTTGCAGAATTGGGCATTTTTGCGGCCCACTATGCGGCCGCATAATCACTCTGCAGGCCGCATAATGGCTACAGAGTGAAACAACCTTTTTTGCCAATGTTGAGGTAAATTTCGCGGCCAATTATGCAACCCATAATTGTTTCACGGGCCGCACTTTGGTTGCATAATCGTCCTTTGACTTTTGCGGAGGGAGTTCTGCGGCGCATTATACGACCGCAGAACCAGTCTGTAGGCTGCATAATGGCCGCAGAGTGAAGCAGACTAGCCCAGTCCTAGGCCACTCTTCGCGGTTGTTCCGTGGACCGCGTACCCATTATGCGCTCGCAGACCCTGTTCCGGAGCTTCATTTTTTGGGTTTTTAAACCCGGCCATGTTCTGTTAAAACACTTACCTTGGACCATTTTGAACCTATTTTTCTGATATTTTAGAGTGAGAGAGAGTATCCTAGAGGGAAAAAGTAATCTTCATCATTTGTACTTCAATTCTTGCTTAAACACCTTGAAGATTATCAAGAGAGGCATCTAGGTCTTCTTCCCAAGAGATAAGCTTCTATCACCGAAGCTCTTAATTCCAAAATATACATATAATGGGACCTTGGTGAGGTAATTCATGGGGATGGAAGTGATTACCTTGCATGCATGTCTTCCTAATGTATGTGACAGGTTGTGAGGGAAAGATAGAGGAGAATGGGGTGTGGGTTGGTGTAGTCTTTCCTAAAAAAGAAGTGTTTGATAGAATGCTCAAGTGAGCTAGAATTATGATCGTTTTCCTAATTTTGGGTTCAATTTTACTATATTGATAAAATAGATTGAAGTTGCTAATATTCTTGAACATCTTAGAGTTTAAAGAAGCTCAATTGAGGTATGTTGGCTAAACCCCAACTACTTAAAATTAAATCCCATGGTATTCATGAAATCGATGTAAGTCCCAATTCGATCGTCCTAGAAATTGCTATCCCGAATATATTTGCTGTGAAAATATATGTGTAATATGCGTTCCCATGATTTCATCCTGTTATCTCGTCATCTGAAGTAATGTTCAACACTTAGAATATATGTGCTAAAAATACCTAGACTTAGGTCAAATCAAATTAAAGACTGTTATACGAAAATTATGTGAAAAGCTTCTATGTGCCTTAGATTCTAAATTTGCGCATATGTGAAATCAAAAGTCTTGAATGAAGACCGTGTTGTTATTGATGATAGTAAAAATGTTGGAATGTGGAAAGGAACTTGAACTATGAAATAAGTCCAAGCTCCAAGAACGACTGTATAATTAAAGCCTTTTGCTCTATTGTGCTGATGAGATGGGAAAGGAATATGAAGTAAGATGACCGATTGAAATGGTGGATGTCTCAAATGATATGGCTTAGCCGATCGGGCCGATATCAGACTTCGTATAAGAACACGGTGGTATTACGGACTGTGTCTTATTGGCATTAGAAACTATCCAACCTATTAACATGGAAATAGAGTTGAAAATTTATGTGATCCTTAAATTTATGCTTTAGTATTATCTACACTTCGTATTTCCTTCTTGATTGTTTCCCTTACAATGTTATTCATGTTACTTTGATGGTGTTTAGTTTTCATACTAGTACTATTCGACAGTACTAACGTCCATTTTGTCGGGGGCGCTGCATCTTTCAATAGATGCAGGTGGTTCTGCGGTAGACAATGTTGATCACAGGCAGTAGTGCATCCTCTTCTCAGTGAACTTGGCGAGCCCAACTTCATTTCGGGGTCTTGTATCATCTCTTTTGCTATGTAGTAGTCATTTTGAGGTATAACGGGGGCCTTGATGCCGACACTATTTTTCCACTCTTTTGGTATCTTTAGAGGCTCTGTAGACATTATGTGGGTTGTATGTGGGTACTAGGAAGGTCAACTGGATTATGTTATGTTTTGGATTTTGTTCCACTAAATCATAAGATGTATGTATTTTGAAACTTCACAACGATGTAAAAGAATTAAATGAATTAGTAATGTTGACCCTCTATTTGATGATGCAGGTGAATACCCGAGGGGTGAGATGATCCCCCACTGCTTCACTGCCTGATTTCACTACGCTTGACCAGGCCACACGAATTCCTACACCTTTTGAGGGTGCGGCGATTCCTCCACCTAATATCCCGACTCCACCTCCAGCCCCAACTTCCAGTTCTGGTATTTCCGATGGCGATCTTAGGGGAGCTATTCAGATGCTTACTCAGATAGTGTCTTCTCAGGACCAAATATCGAATGTCGCACCCACATCTTCTAGCCAACAAGGGAATTCTATCAGTTCTAGGGTGAATATATTTCTGCAGTTGGATCCTCCGGTGTTCACGGGTGCTAATCCCGAGGAGGACGCACATGAATTTATTGATGAGATGCATAAGACTTTCTGGGCTATGCATGCTACTGAGACGGAGGGAGTGGAGTTCGACGCTTACCGACTGAAAGGGGTGGCATATTCTTGGTTGGAACTGTGGGAGGACTCTCGGGGGAGGGGAGCCCTCCAGTGAGGTTGAGTGAGTTTGTTGATGCCTTTATAGACCATTTCTTGCCTACCGAGACTAGGGCAGCCCATGTCGCAGAATTTGAGAATTTTAAGCAAGGGGGTAAGAGTGTGTGGGAGTATTACATGGAGTTAGTGCGCCTGTCGAAATATGCTACTCACATGATGCCGAACATGGAGGCCAGAGTGCGTCAATTTGTGCAGGGCTTTAGCCCTTTGGTTATTAATGAGGCTGTCACGGCTGTCTTAAATTTTGATATGAACTATGGTAAGATGGTGGTGTTTTCTCAAGCTAGAGAGGCCCGAAAGTTAAAGAACATGATGAGCGAAAAGGTAGTAGTAGGGCCCGATCAGTGGGCAACACTGGGATTAATTTGGTGGTGGGAGTCAACTTTTAGGGGAGGGTCATCAGGGACATCCTAGTCTTATGCTCAGTCTTCAGCTAGTGCACCACCAACAGGGCACAGTCAGCAGCAGTGGAGTCGCTTCAGGCATAATCAGGGCAGCATGGGGTCTCACCATCAGGGCCCGTCAGGAGAGAGATTCGAGCAACAGTGGAGGCCTCTATGCCCCACGTGTGGGAAGATGCATATGGGAATCCGCTACCAGTACATGCCAATATGTTATAGTTGCGGAATAAGGGTGCATATTCAGAGGGAGTGTCGTTTATCCCGCCAGGGTGTGTGCAGGGGAAAGACACAGCCATCCAATCATGCAGCTGCTACATCCTCAGAACCCCCTCCAGCTCGAGGCTCTCCATCACCAGCAGGGCGTGGTGCAGCTAGGGTGGTGTGCATAGTTTAGGAGGACCCATCCGTTTCTATGGTATGAGTAGTTTCCAGAGTGCAGAGGCTTCTCCAGATGTTGTCACATGTATATTGGTTGTCCAATCTCATGATTTATATGCTCTTATTGATCCCAGTTCCACCTTGTCCTATGTTACCCCTTATATTGGTATGAAATTTGGGATAGAACCGGAAAAGCTTCATGAGCCATTTTATGTATCTACTCCAGTCGGCGAGTCTATTATGGCCGCATAGGTTTATAGGAGTTGTATTGTCACAGTACGTGGTTGGAACACCGTGGCCGATCTCATTAAACTAGAGATGGTCGATTTTGATGTAATTATGGGGATGGATTGGCTTTATTAATGTTCTTCTAAGCTCGATTGCTGAAATAGAACTGTAGGGTTTGAGTTTCCGAATGAACCATTTGTTGAGTAGAAGAGGGATGATGCGATGCCGAATGGTAAGTTTATTTCTTACCTTAAGGCCACGAAGATGATTAATAAGAGGTGTATCTACCATTTGGTCCGGGTTGCGGACACCGATGCTAAGGCACCTACACTCGAGTCTTTTCCAGTTGTGAATGAATTTCCAGAGGTCTTTCCTGATGAACTCCCTGGAATTCCTCCAGACAGGGAGATTAATTTTGGAATTGATGTGGTGCCAGGAACGAAGACCTATATCTATTCCTCTTTACAGAATTGCACCAGCTGAATTGAAGGAACTTAAGGAGCAATTGAAGGATTTGTTAGAAAGAGTTTCATCCGACCGAGTCTGTCACCGTGCGGCGCACGGGTTCTCTTTGTGAGAAAGAAAGATGGTTCACTTAGGATGTGTATTGACTACCGACAACTCAACAAAGTCACAATAAAAAATAAGTACCCGTTTCCAAGAATAGATGATTTGTTCGATCATTTACAGGGTGCTAGATACTTCTCCAAAATTGATTTACGATCCGGGTATCACCAATTGAAGATCAAGGAGCAGGATATTCCGAAAATAGCTTTCAGAACCCGGTATGGGAAGTTTAAATTTCTTGTAATGTCTTTTGAGCTAACAAATGCCGTGACGTCTTTCATGGATCTTATGAATCAGGTTTTCAAGCTTCCCTCGACTCCTTTGTGATAGTGTTCATCGACAATATTGTTTTGTATTTGCGAAGCCGAGATGACCATGTCGATCATCTCAGGGCAGTGTTGCAGTCTCTTCATCAGCACCAATTGTACGCAAAATTTTCAAAGTGTGAGTTTTAGCTTGAATCTTCCACATTTTTGGGTCATGTTTTCTCCAGAGAAGGAATTTTGGTGAATTCTCAAAAGATTTCAGCAGTGAAGGATTGGCCTAGACCTACAACACCAACCGAGATTCGTAATTTCTTAGGCTTAGCAGGGTATTACAGGAAGTTTGTGGAGGGGTTCTCTAATCTTGCCTCTCCATTGACCAAATTGGCTCAGAAAGAAGGTATGTTCCAATGGTCCGATGCCTGTGAAAGGAGCTTCCAGGAGTTGAAATCGAGATTGACTACGACGCCTGTGTAGACCCTGCCAGAGGGTACAAATGGATTTGTGGTATATTGTGATGCTTCAAGGATCGGGCTTGGGGTGTGTGTTAATGAAACATCGCAAGGTTATAGCTTATGCTTCTAGGTAACTCGAGAATCATGAAAAGAACATCCAACACATGACTTAGAACTTATAGAGGTGGTGTTTGCATTGAACATTTGGCATCATTATTTTTATGGGGTCCATGTGGACGTATTAACCGACCAAAGGAGTCTTCTATATATTTATAAAACAAAAAGAGTTAAATCTAAGCCAAAGAAGATCACTCGATTTACTCAAGGATTACAACATTGATATTTTGTATCACCCGGGGAAAGCCAATGTTGTGGCGGATCCTCTTAGTCAGAAATCTATGGGTAGTTTGGCTCATTTGGAGGCATGTCAAAGGCCGTTGGCCAGGGAGGTTCACCAGCTAGCTAGTTTGGGAGTTATTCTTGCGGACTCTAGTGAGGGAGGGGAAATGTGCAAAAGAGGGCTGAATCATCGCTCCTTGTGAAGGTCAAAGAGAAGCAATACAACGATCTATAGGTGGTTTCCGAGAAAGAATCATGACTGAGGCTCACACTTTCAGGTATTCCGTGCACCCAGGTTCTACAAAGATGTATCATGACCTCAAGGGAATATCTTGGTGGAATGACATGAAAAGGAATGTGGCGGACTTTGTGGCAAGGTGTACAGATTGTCAAGAAGTGAAGGCCGAACATCAACGGCCTGGTGGGTTGGCACAGAACATAGAAATCCCAATGTGGAAGTTAGAAATGAGTAATATGGATTTCTTGGTAGGGTTACCGCACACTTCGCTCAAGTTTGAGTCAATTTGGGTGAGTGTGGATCGACTCACGAAATCATCACACTTCTTGCTAGTTAAATCTACCGACACAGCAGAACAATATGCTCAGTTGTATATAAAGGAAATAGTCAAACATCATGGAACTCTAGTATCTATCATATCCGATTAAGGGGCTTAGTTCAGTGCCATTTTTTGCAAAATATTTCAGCAAGGGTTGAGTACTTAGGTGAATCTTTGCACAACCTTCCATCCGCAGATCGACGGGCAAGCAGAGCGGAATATTCAGACGCTTGAGGACATGTTGTGTGCTTGTGTTCTTGACCTTAAGGGTAGCTGGGATGATCATTTTCCAGTCATAGAGTTCGCTTATTACAACATCTTTCATGCGAGTATTCAGATGGCACCATATGAGGCATTATATTGTAGGAGATGTAGGTCTCCCATTGGGTGTTTTGAGATTAGTGAAGCTGAATTGATAGGGCCAGATCTTGTGCATCAGGCTATGGAGAAGGTTAAGATCATAAAAGAGCAGTTGAAAACTGCTCAGAGCCATAAAATATCCTATTCGGATGTTCGTTGCAGAGTCTCAGAGTTCAAAGAAGATGATCGGGTATTCATGGAAGTTTCCCCCATGAAGGGTATTATGCGGTTTGGGAGAAAAGGGAAATTGAGTCTGAGGTATGTCGGGTCGTACAAAATCATTCAGAGAATTTTCCAGGTGGCATACAAGCTTGATTTACCACCTAAAATGTCATTAGTCCTCCCGGTATTCTATGTGTCTATGTTGAAGAAGGTAGTTAGAGATCCGTCAGCCATTGTGCCGGTTGAGACCATTGAAGTTAATGAAGAACTTTCATATGAAGAAATTCCTATTGCCATTCTTGATAGACAAGTCCGGAAGTTGATGAATAAAGAAATTTCCTCCGTGAAAGTATTATGGCGAAGCCATCAGGTTGAAGAGGCCACTTGGGAGGCCCAAGATGTCACAACCCAAAATTCATTAGTCGTGATGGCACCTAAACCCAACCTACTAGGTAAGCCAACAAATAATTATCCAATTTTAAATATATTAACAAGACAATTAAATGAAGGTAATTTATGGAATTTTATACACTTCCCAAGAACTGGTAGTCCAAATCATGAGCTGCTACGAATAGAGTTTACAACGCGAAGATGAAATAAATACATAGTCTGTTTGAAAAGTATATAAACAAAGTTTTATAAGCTAAGGCTACCCCGAACAAAGGAGGAAGATACAACATGGACGCTAGTACATCTTCAAGTCCCGCAACCATCAAGCACAACAACAACAACAACCGACATCTCCACGCAATATGCAACAGTGTAGTATCAGTACAACCGACCCCATGTACTAAGTAAGTAACAAACTTAACCTTAAGTTGAAAGAAATGACGAGCTAACACATGCGCTTCTTCAAATATCCCATAAATTGAAATAAAGTAGGGAATTCAAAGCTTGAATAACAAGTGAGAGTGTTTACTTTGAGAAAGAAAAGGGACGCCCTAGCTGCAATCAAAGAACACCGCTAACGAGCAAGAAAGGACCCCTTACTATAGATAGGGCGTTAGCGCTTTACTAATAACATATATAGGGCTAACTTTTTTCATCTTGTTCGGAATCGATTCTATGATTGAAAAGCATAAGTGCTACTTAGTAGTAGAAACTCGGAGAGACAGACAGGGAGGGGACTCATTCATACCTGCTAACTCCTACGATGAGAAGTAGGTTTTTTCGCGAAAAGGTCCGCTCTCTCAATATCATGATTGGGTCGACCATGCCAGATCATGAGTGAATAGAAACAAAAAATGTACATAGTTGTTCCAGGTGAAATACTTGGAATAATTCTACCACTTCTACTATGAGTAGCCATTTTAGTGCCAGCTGAATGTAAAGTAATGGCTTTTTTGCAACGTTGAAAGGGTTCTGATGTAGTGGGATCATTTGGATTGTTACAACCTCTAGCAGATGGTTTGAAATTGATTCTAAAAGAACCATTAGGTCGAGTCCAATAGTTGTATTCTACAGCAGCTCGCAACAGTGTAATACAAGTATCAAAAGAGTATCTCAAAAGTAACATGATCAACTCGCTCACAGTTCCAGAAAATAGACATGCTTTTCAAATATCTTAGTGAAAACTCAAATATTTTGCCAAAATGCCCAAATACAAGTAAGTTTGAAAACTATAATTTATCCAAAAATCTTTCCAGCAATACGTAAGATGTTTCATTTTCTTACAAAATAAAAAAGTTTAAAATACCTCTCTGATCCCACATGTCAATGTGGATAATAAGTCATGGATGACGTGACACTATGTAACATGAGGAAAAATGCATCTCTATGCATGTATGTCATTCGTGCATGCAAATTCCTGAATGTCTTGTGTGCATGCAATGCCATGTATCTCGATCCACACACGTTTATAATCGACTGCGCTCATTGGGGGTGTTCAGACTCGGGAGGGGCTCCTACAGCCCAAGCGCTAAGCACGGACAACTCACGTGCTACACAGATAACTCACGTGCCATGTATATAAATATCTGGATTCGCACGGACAACTCACGTGCTGCATGGACAACTCACGTTCGATGATATCAAATACCTGGATCCACACGGACAACTCACGTGCTATGGTATCAATATTCCCAAAACCAGGCCCTAGGGATTACTCAGTCGTCAATCTCTCCAGTCTCATTCACGGGCTCACAATGTCATGAAACTTGCCCGGCAACAAGAATATGATTTATCAATAAATAACAACTGAGACTGAGATATGATATGAATGCATGAACATGAGTGAGTACAAAACATCAATGAATTATGTGAAATAACAGCAAGAAACGGCCACTATGGGTATCAACATTATCGGCATAAAGTCTAAGCATGATATCTATCATGATTGACAGTTCAATTACTTTATGACATGGTAAAAACATAGATATCGACAAAATAGGGCCACTATACTGGGCCATGGGAACCATAAGGTCCCATTTCATAGGGTGCACGCCCACACGCCCTTCACCTAGCATGTGCGTTACCTCAATACCAATCACATAACACCTAATTTGGGGTTTCATACCCTCAGCACTAAGTTTAGAAGAGTTACTTAACTTAACAGCGTAGAAATCCTACTATGGGATGCTCTCGCCCCTCGACTCGGCCTCCAAAAGATATGAATCTATTCACAACCAGTACGATACCATCAATAAACGCTAATGAAATAAATTCCACAAGAAAAACTATCAAATTAAACCAAAATCCCGAAATCAGCTCAACTCCGACCCCGAGCCCACGCCTTAAAACCCGACAAAAATTAAAAAACTAGAAAGCTTATTGACTCACGAGTCTAACCATACAAAATTTATCAAAATCCAACATCAGTTGGCCCCTCAAATCCTCACAACAAACTCTCCAATTTTCAAGCCCTAAATTCCCAAATTTCTAGCTCAAATTTCCAATTAGATGATGAATAAAGCCACACATTCATGAAACTTATACCATTATAGGTTAGAATCACTTACCCATATGTTGCTCCTTGAAATCCTTCGAAAATCTCCTCTCTCCCGAGCTCCTCAAATCAAAAAATCAAAAAAATGGAGAACAAAACCTAGAATTGGGGTTTTGTGCCCAGCAGGTCCACACCTATGGCCATATCAGCGCACTCATGCTACCACACCTGCGGTAAGAACCCCGCACTTGCGGTCTTCACTTAAACGCCAGCTTACTTAGCTTCCGCACCTGCGACCCATGCATCGCACATGCGTCCATCACCTGCGCACCTGCGCTCAAGCTCCAACCTGCCCTTTCCGTATATGCACTCAGTATACCGCGCCTGTGACCCTCACGCCTACGGCTCCCCATCCGCAAGTGCGGAAAACATCAGCAACTCCAAAACACTAAAAAAATAGCACTTCCAACTCAAAATTCAATCTGTTAAATAACCCTAAACACACCTGAGGCCCTCGGGACCTCAACCAATGATACCAACCAGTCATATACCAATATAAGAACTTAGTTGAACCCTCGGAACACTTAAAACCACACCAAAACACCCAATTAACCTCGGATTCAAGCCTATGAACTTCTAAACTTCCAAAATTAGCCAACGACGCTGAAACCTACCAATCCACGTCCGAATAACCTCAAATTTTGCACACACATTACAATTGACAATAGGAACCTACTTCAACTTCCAGAATTTCATTCCGACCCGATACCTAATTTTCCACTGCCGACCAAAATCGCCAAATTTTTAACTTCCGTCAATTCAAGCCTAATTCTACCACGGACATCCAAATCACAATCCAGACGCGCTCCCAAGTCCAAAATCACCCAACAGAGCTAATGGAACCATCAGAAATCCATTCCGATATCAAATTCTGAAAAGTCGAACTTGGTCAAACCTTTCAAATTTAAGGCTTCTATCTGAGAATCATTGTTCCAAATAAATTCAGAATAACCTGAAAACCAAAACCAACGATTTATATAAGTCATAATACATCATAAGTAGCTACTCATGCCCTCAAACTACCGAGCGAAGTGCAAATTTCTCAAAACGACCTGTCGGGTCGTTACATCCTCCTCCACTTAAATATATGTTCGTCCCCGAATGTACCAAAAGTTGTTCCAAAAGCCATCAAATCTCCGAATAACCCTACCACACACATACTCGGGGGGTGATCCCCCCTCAACCTATCCCGTATAGGTCTGATAACACAACATAACAAAAATTTCTTCATCCAACCTACCCCTAGCCTGAGAATCCCATTTTCCACTCATCATAATTTTCTTATAAGATCTGAATCCTGCAACCTACTCACTGTATAAATCTGAACAAATTGTATCAAGCCATAACCATAATCCAAGACACAATCGCATGATATACCTTATATCTTAATTACTCATAACAAAAATCTCTGATCACCGTAACTGCTCAGAACAACCCAATGCCTGTAATAATCCTCATATCTAACAAAATCTCACTCTAAATCCTTCATACACTGCCAACAAATGAAAGAACACGCGAAAACTCATATCCATTCATCAATTCAACAAGTCGTCGAGCTCCTTCTCCTTTAACAAGAACTAAAGCCAAATTCCTAAGCCGACTTCTGATATTATTCTTCCAAATATACTACAATCAAATCCGATGACACCCATCCTGGATCTGACGACTTCATCTTATCGAATACCAACTAACCTACTGACATGCAACATCAATACTACTCGGAGCCACAAATCGTGCATTCCGTGCACCAATAAACAACAATCCAAATGTACTCAATCACGAAAATGACTCGGTCAAGAGAATTGCCTGCAAAATCAATGGGTACCACCACCACAAAAAAGCTAAGAACCCATCACACACCGTAGAACCATCCACCCGACTCTAACACAAAGTTTCATACCTCAACATAACTCCACTGCGATGCGCGACCTCATCCAGACATTGGTCCATATCATATAGCTCGAGCCACCTACTCAAAAGCAATAACCACACGAAATTCGACATCCAATACTCAAAGTGCATTACCATAACCACGGAGGATCAGACGATAAAATGCCACACAAAACCCGAAAGAACATAACCAATATTCCCTCGATCATGAAATATCCAATTACTCATCTCGCTCGGATTCCGTCATAAGACCACAATAGAACCGCACCAAGCGTGCCTAAAACCAACGAATCACAACTCCTCATTGCATAGAAGAATAACTCACAGAAATTTTTAGAACACGAATAATCTTAGCAACAACCGAACGGCACAACCCTCAACAATAACATTATGGAGCCAACCAATCCGACTCGGTGTAGAATAAACATCCTAATTGGGCCTACCAATTGATCCCCAATTCAACTCCGGGCACCCACACATAGATAAATAAAATTCTGAAGGCCCACAATGACTGAATCACAACACATCTTCTCATCTGGCTAGCTTTTGCCATGAATTCACAGTCCCCAACCATGAAACAATCTGCTCTTGAGGACTCTTAATCTCCAAATCCATAGGACACACGAATCACCATATCTACTCTCGACCCCAGCGCCTGAATGTCTAACACTTCTCCAATACACAACCATCCCACGAGGAATACTCCTATAATTCTCTATGCCACAAAGCAAAATTTGAACACCAACAGTCGATCAAAAAAGAGAGTGTCGCAATACCAATGAAGTATCCATAAATCAAACACACTTCCCCTTCTAAAATGCATATCCTCTTCAATCCATACCAACTAGTAATGTCATTTACCTAGTCATCTGAAACTGTCCATGATGCCTACGAATTTCATGACCTTCTCTTCAAAACTAAACTGTGACCTAGCACTTGCAAATCTCAATACTACACACCACACCACACCCATTATGCCATCATACGAAAGATACGGAAATCTCAAAACCAAACTCCGAGTCGCAAACAACTACATACTCAATTAACCAAGAACTTTCCATTTGATTTCATCCTTGATATAATCGCAATACATAATATGTTCCACATAGCGACAGGAAATATACACCCCGAACCATGGTAGTAACAATTGAAAACTCTTCGAAACTCAATTGCGCATAATCAAGCCATCAGAACTAATTCTCTTTATCTCATCCAAGCCACGTAGGATGCCGAAACCCAAGAGCATTTCCACAAAACACCTGAAGAAACTCACTACATCATAAGAACAAGAAGAGCCAATCACATTTGTTATCATGCTGATCCAACTTGTCACCAAGTTGTCCTAATTCTCCGAGTTCATTCTTGATTACCTTCAAATTTATACTTCTTTTGCCATAATACCATAATCTGCAACCAAAACTCACCCCATAAGACCCTATCATAAAACCACACCGTCCTAAGGCTCATAAGCCGCTGAATGTTCTCTTAAACACCCCAAAAGTACCATAACCTAAATACTTACTCTGAAGAGACTTCATGTGAGTCTAAATCCATTACCTTCACCTCCCTGATACTGATATGTAGAATCCATAATGATATAGAAGTGCCACAAGTCTTGTAACCATCCAATGTCAATCTCATTTTCTCTCAAAATACATATCTTGAAGATTCCCAATTATAACATATAAATCTTGCATCCATTAGAACCATTCTCGAGAGTCATTTACTCTGCTCAAGCCTCAATTAGACCGAACAATCGGATCCAATGACCAGTGCTCCACTAGCACACCAACACCCAACGGAGTAACCCACACTCCTAAGCAATCTAGCAATCTCCTACTCCATGCACACTACCTCCTTCACAACTAGCCACTCAATTATTCCATGATTCCCATATACCCATAGAGTGTAATGCAACCCCTGTCCAGAAATTCCTTTACTCAATTCATTCTCAAATTCCACCGCTGCAAGTCTTAACTAAATCACCAGTATACCTCAAACTAAAACCAACACAACACATAATCGTGCAATCAACTTATCAATACCAGACTCCCCCACTTGGCTCAAAGTCATAGATCAAAACACACAACAACTCACAATGATCATACTCTATTACTGCCACCATAACGCAGTGAGATTCCACTAAAACTTCATAGGCTCAGATAGCACCACGCACCTAATACCTTAAATCATCTGCAAATCTCGCATTCATTCTTGTAGCAGTCAAGCCAACTCTCGTAAGAGACCCAAACTAAAATTGCAACACATACAATTCACTAGAAGAAAAGGGAACTTGCCACTAAACAACATAATGATCACACAACCTTTGGAAACTCCGCATGAGATAACCACACCTACTTAGCCTCAAACTAATATATTTCTATACTCCTCCATAATCATAACTATTACACAATCACTCAATCTCCCTGAGTCTGAACTCATAACACGACATGAAGATCTACTCCACTCCACAACTAAACTCCATAACTCGAGGCCATACGCAAAATCCATACAGAAACCCAATAGTCCTTGCTACGTCCCCAACAAACTCTCCTTGTCACATTCGAACTATTTGAACACATCTTGCAATACAAACATACTCACCACATAGTCATCCTGTCACAAAATCCCAATACTAAGGACACAAACGGACGTATAAGTCCCAAATGCGCATGCTCTCACAATTGAAGTCTCAGTACTCAAGCCACAAAAAAAACTCGGCCTCAAGTCCTCCAAACTAGCCCATCATCAACATGCCAAAATCACGTCTCACACCTCAACCACGAAAATCACAAGCCGTCGATGCAAAGCTGATACCGAACGCTCATGTGCGCATACAAATGCATGGAAGGAGTCCACATAGTTACACTTCAAGCTGAATCAATGTCGCACGATAAGGAAGAAAAGATAGGAATTATATCCTAAATGTCTGGTAGCCTCTCAAAGATAGGTATGGATGTCATCATACCGATCCGCAAGACTCTACTAGACACTTGTTTATGACTTGTAGAACCTATCAACCTAGAGCTCTGATATCAACCTGTCACGACCAAATCAACTAGTCGCGATGGAACCTAACCCAACCCGCTAGGTAAGCCAACAAATAATTATCCATTTTTAATATATTAACAAGACAATTAAATGAAGGTAATTTACGAAATTTTATACACTTACCAAGAACTGATAGTACAAATCATGGGCTGCTACGAATAGAGTTTACAAAGCGAAAATGAAATAAATACATAGTCTGTTTGAAAAGTACATAAACATAGTTTTATAAGCTAAGGCTACCCCGAACAAAGGAGGCAGCTACAACACGGATACCAGCACATCTTCAACTCCCGCAACCAGCAGTGACGAGCTAACACTAGGTGGGGTCCAATACCAGTATTCTACAACATCTCGCAACAGCGTAATACAAGTATCAAAAGAGTATCTCAGAAGTAACATCATCAACTCGCTCACAGTTCCAGAAAATAGACGTGCTTTGCAATTAACTTAGTGAAATCTCAAATCTTTTTCCAAAACACAGAAATACAGGTAAGTTTGAAAAATATAATTTTTCCCAAAATCATTTCAGCAATAAGTAGTATGTTTTATTTTCTCTACAAAATAAAAAGTATAAAATACCTCTCTGAGCCACATGTGAATGTGTATAATAAGTCAAGGATGACGTGATACTATGTAACATGAGGAAAAATGCATCTCTATGCTTGTATGTCATGCATGCATGAAAATGCATGTATGTCATATGTGCATGCAATGCCATGTATCTCGATCCACACACGTTTATAGTCCACTGTGCTCACTGGGGGTGTTTAGACTCTAGAGGGGCTCCTACAGTCCAAGCGCTAAGAACGGAAAACTCACGTGATGCACGAACAACTCACGTGCCATAGTATAATATATCTGGATCCACACAGACAACTCAGGTGGTGCACGGACAAGTCACGTGCTATGATATAAAATACCTGGATCCACACGGACAACTCACGTGCTATGGTATCAATATTCTCACAACCAGGCCCTAGGGCTTACTTAGTCATCAATCTCTCCAGTCTCACTCACGGGCTCACAGTGTCATGAAACTAGCCCGGCAACAAGAATAGTATGTATCAATAAATAACAACCGAAACTGAGATACGATGTGAAATAACAGCAAGAAACGACCACTATGTGTCTCAATAGTATCAGCATAAAGTCTAATTATGATATCTAATACGATTGACAGCTCAATTACTCTATCACATGGTAAAAACATAGATATCGACAAAATATAGCCATTATACTAGGCCATGGGAACCATAGAGTCCCATTTCAAAAGGTGCACACTCACACGCCCGTCACCAAGCATGTGCATCACCTCAATACCAATCATATAACACCTAATTTTGGGTTTCATACCCTCAGCACTAATTTTAGAAGAGTTACTTACCTTAACAGCATAGAAATCCTACTCCGAGATGCTCTCGCCCCTCGACTCGGCCTCCAAAAGCTCCGAATCTATTCACAACCAGTACGATACCATCAATAAATTCCAATGGAATGAATTCCACAAGAAAAGCTATCAAATCAAACAATAATTCCGAAATCGGCTCAACCCCAGCCCCGGTCCCACGCCTCGAAACCTGACGAAAATTACAAAACTAGAAATCTTATTCACTCACGAGTCTAACCATACCAAATTTATCAAAATCCAACACCTTTTGGCCCCTCATATCCTCACATCAAACTCTCCAATTTTCAAGACCTAAATTCCCAAATTTCTAGCTCAAATTCCCAATTAGATGATGAATAAGGCCATAGATTCATGAAATTTATACCATTATAGGTTAGAATCACTTACCCAACATTTCTCCTTGAAATCCTTCAAAAACCGTCTCTCTCCCAAGCTCCTCAAACCCAAAAATCATAAAATTGAGAACAAAACCTCGAATTGGGGTTTTCTGCCCAGCAGGTCCGCACCTGCGGCCATATCTATGCAATCGCGCTACCGCACCTGTAGTAAGAACCTCGCACATGTGGTAAGAACCTCGCACCTGCGGTCTTTATCTAAACACCAACTTCCTGAGCTTCCGCACCTGCGACCCATGCATCGCACCTGCGAGTCATCACCTGTGCACCTGCGCTCAAGCTCCACCTTCCCTTTCCGCATCTGCGCTCAGTCTATCGCGCTCACCCATCCTTGGGTGCGGAAAACAGCAGCAGCTCCAAAACACCAGAAAACAACTCTTCCAACTCAAAATTCAATCTGTTAAATCACCTGAAACACACCTGAGGCCCTCGTGACCTCAACTAATGATACCAACCAGTCCTATACCAATATACGAACTTAGTTAAACCTTTGGAACACGCAAAAACACACCAAAACACCAACGGAGCTAATGGAACCATCAGAAATCCAATCCGAGATCAAATTCTAAAAAGTCAAACTTGGTCAAGCCTTTCAAATTTAAGGCTTCTAGCTGAGAATCATTCTTCCAAATAAATTTTGAATAACCTAAAAAAAAAAACCCAGTGATTTACATAAGTAATAATACATTATAAGGAGCTACTCATGCCCTCAAACTACCGAGCTAAGTGCAAATTTCTCAAAATGACCGACCGGGTCGTTACAGAAGATGAAATGAAAAAAAAGTGCCCCTACTTGTTTAATAGTTTTTTAATCCTTTCTTTTTATGAACTTGTCACCCATGAATCTTGTATCACTTGTTCAGCTAATTTAAAGGTGTTCCTTTTTTGTTATATGTTGCTTATAAGGCAACAATTAGTATTATTACGAGTTTTATTACGTTGCTGGGTTGTGCATATATATGTAAGATGAGTTTCGGGGGCTCTCTGACAGGTGGATAGGCCTAGTTACAAAGGAAACTCTAGCAAAATATTTGGAAATCTAAGGAGTTAGTCAAACTTAGGGCTGCTGGTGGCTGGAATAGAAAACTGAGCTGCATAAGTTGCTCATTGTTGACCTTGATCCTCATTCGAGGACGAATGATCTTAAGTGGGGTAGGATATAAGGCCCACTATGCAGCCGCATAATCACTCTGTGGGCTGCCTAATGGCCGCATAGTGAAACATCCTTTTTGGCCAATTTTGAGGTAAATTTCGCGGCTAATTATGCGATCGCATAATTGTTTCGCGGAATGCACTTTGGTCGCATAATTGTTCTTGGACATTTGCGGAGGGGAGTTCTGCAGTGCATTATGTGACTGCATAATCGGTCTACGGGCTGCATAATGCCCGCAAAGTGAAGCAGACTAGCCTAGTCGTAGGGCCACTCTTCGCGGTCATTTCGCGGACCGCATACCTATTATGCGCTTGCATATGCAGCCGCAGACCCTGTTCCGGAGCTTCTTTTTTGGGGTTTTTAAACCCAACCCTGTTCCATTAAAACACTTACCTTGGACCATTTTGAACCTAATTTTTATATATCTTAGAGTGAGAGAGAGGATCCTAGAGGGAGAAAGTGATCTTCATCAATTGTTCATCAATTCTTGCTTAAACACTTTGAAGATTATCAAGAGAGGCGCCTAGTTCTTCTTCCCAAGAGGTAAGATTCTATCACCCAAGCTCTTAATTCCAAAACATAACTAGAATGGTCCCTTGGTGAGGTAATTCATGGGGATAAAAGTGATTACCTTGCATGCATATGTTCCTAAGGTATGTGAGAGGTTGTGAGGAAAGATAGAAGAGATTGGGATGCGGGTTGGTGTAGTCTTTCCTAAAAAAAGGTCACGAAACCATAATACACACATAGTGTTTGATAGAATTCTCAATTGAGGTATGTTGGCTAAACCCCAACTTCTTAAAATTGAATCCCATGGTATTCATGAAATTGATTTAAGTCCCAATTCCATCATCCTATAAATTGCTTTCCCGAATGTATTTGCTGTGAAAATATATGTGTAATATGTGTTCCCATGCTTTCATCGTGTTATCTTGTCATATGAAGTAATGTTCAACACTTAGAATATGTGTGCTAAAAATTCCTAGACTAATGTCAAATCCGATTAAAGACTGATATGCCCAAATTGTGTGAAGAGCCTCTATGTGCCTTAAATTCTAAATTTGCTCACGTGTGAAATCAAGAGTCTTGAATGAAGACCGTGTTGTTATTGATGATAGTGAAAATGTTGGAATGTGGAAAATAACTTGAACTATGAAATAAGTCCAAGCGCCAAGAACGACTCTATAATCAAAAGCGGTTTGACTTTAATGTCTTGATGGGATGGGGAAGGAATATGAAGTAAGATGACCGATTCAAATGGTGGATGTCTCAAATAAGATGTCTTAGCCAATCGGGCTGATATCAAAATCCATGAAATAATATAATGGTTTTGTGAGTGAAATTATGAATATGGTTGATGTCTCAAATAATATGGCTTAGCCGATCGGGCCGAGATTGGACTCCGTGTAAGAACACAGTTGTATTACGGACTGTGTCTTATTGGCATTAGAAACTATCCAACCTAATAACATGGAAATAGAAATGAAAATTTATGTGATCCTTAAATTGATGCTTTAGTATTATTTACACTTCGTATTTCCTTCTTGACTGTTTCCCTTACATTGTTATTCATGTTACTGAGTTGGTGTTTAGTTTTCATACTAGTACTATTCGACAGTACTAACGTCCCTTTGTCGGGGGCGCTGCATCTTTCAATGGATGCAGGTGGTTCTGTGGCAAACAGTGTTGATCACAAGCAGTAGTGCATCCTCTTCTCTGCGAACTCGGCGAGCCCCACTTCATTCTGGGGTCTTGTAACCTATCTTTTGCTATGTAGTAGTCATTTTTAGGTATAGTTTGGGCCTTGTAGCTGGCACTATCTTTCCACTCTTTTGGTATCATTAGAGGCTCCGTAGACATTATGTGGGTTGTATGTGGGTACTAGGAAGGTAGAATGGGATTATGTTGTGTTTTGGATTTTTTTCCACTAAATCATAAGATGTATGTATTTTGAAACTTAACAACGATGTAACAGAATGAAATGAATTAGTAATGTTTATGTATACATATGATCCCTATATTGTTTAACTTAGGAAAACACACCTCTTCTTGATCATAAGCGAGCGAGTAGGAAGTGTCTAACAGGCTTTCTCGGCCGGGTCTACTCGGTTGAGCGCCGGTCACACTCCCCGAGGTTGGGGTGTGATAGTTTCGCCTATGAAAGGCGTTATGAGGTTAAGAAATAAGGGTAAGCTGAGCCCAAGGTTCATTAGACCTTTTGAGGTGTTGCAGCGAGTTGGGGAGGTAGCTTATGAGCTTTCCTTAACTCCCAGTCTAGCGGGAGTTCACCCAGTATTCCATGTTTCTATTATCCAGAAGTATCACGGTGATTCGTCTCATGTGTTGGATTTCAGCTCAGTCCAGTTGGACCAGGATCCATCTTATGTTCAGGAGCTAGTGGCTATTTTTGAAAATAGGTTTGGAAGCTGAGGTCGAAGAACATTGCTTTTGTGAAGGTTCTGTGGAGGGGTCAACCAGTTGAGGAGGTGACCTGGGAGACCGAGCATGATATGCGCAACAATTATGCTCATCTTTTCACCACTTCAGGTATGTCTCTATACTCGTTCAAGGATGAACATTTATTTAAGAGTTGTAGCCAGGTTTCCCCATTTCTACTCCTATTGTATTCCTCGGTTGTTATATGTCTTAGCGGGTTGGTTTTTGGGTCTGGAGTGATGTCACAATTGAACAGAGGTCGCAGGTGCGATGATTATCCTACACCTGCGATGGTCGCAAAAGCGGGAAGGAGGGTGCATATGCGAGTTGGATCCGCAGGTGTGATGGCTTTCCCGCACATGCGATATGTGCAGATGCGGTCCTATGATCGCATACGTGGAGGCAGCTGGATAAGTGACTTCCCCAGGAGAGGGAATTTTACCGCATAAGCGACTCCGTATGTGCGGATAAATGGATGCAGGTGCGAAAAGTCTGGGGAGAAAGTTTAAAAGCAAGGGTTCGCGATTTTACTCTTATTTCAACATTTTGGACTCGGACTTAGGCGATTTTGGGGAATATTTTCGAGGGGATTATTGTGGTAAGCTTTTTGTCCTCATTTTTATCATAAATCTTGTTTCCCCATCTAATTAGCGAGATTTTGAAGTGAAATTTCGGGGTTTAGGGCTTGAGAACTGGAGAGTGGATTTTGGGGATTTGGATGACCAAATGGTGTTGGATTTTGATAAATTCAGTACGGTTAGAATCGTGAGTAGATCGGATTTCGGGTTTTGTGACTTTTGTCATATTTCGAGACGTGGGCCTGAGGGGTTGGGTTGAGCCTATTTCAGATTTTGGTTTAGAATTTCATGTTTTTTCTTATGGAATTGATTCCTTTAGCCTATATTGATTATCCCGTACTTCTTGTGGCTAGATTCGGGAATTTGGAGACCGATTCGAGGGTCAAAGGCATTTCGGAGTTGGATTTCTACACGCTTGAGGTAAGTAACAGTCTTAAATCTGGTTTTGAGGGACTGAAACCCTGGAATATGGTATTATGTGATTATTTGGATGTGATGCACATGCTAGGTAACGGGCGTGTACGCGTGCACTGTGAGGAATGTGACTTGGTTCATCCCGTGAGACTGTAAAGTCGAATAGCCTATTGTTGCTTACATGTTTTCCTTTGTTTCTAGTAATTTGACTACCATTCATGTTAGAAACCATGCTTAGGCCATATGATATCACTGTTGGGACCCGCATCAGTCGTATATTTGTTGAATTTGCTGCTAATTGATGTGTTGTACTCAGTCACATTACTTGTGTGTCATATCTTTGTCCCCTTTTGTTTCTTGTTAATACTTGTTATTATCTCTATTTGGGCTGAATTGTATGATTTCTGTGGGCCCGAGAGGCTGGAGAGGTTAATGACTGAGATAAGGCGTGAGTGCCGAGCTGTGAGCTATGTGAGGTATATGGATCAGGTTGCATGCCGCAACGAGCCTGAGAGCTGAATATATATGGATCCGGTTGCACTCTGCAATGAGCCTTATGGCAATTTATGGATTATGGATCGGGTTGCACGCCGTAACGAGATTGGATCAGGCTGCATGCCATAGCGATATAGCGCTTGGGCTGAAGAAGCACCTCCAGAGTCTGTACACACCCAGTGAGCGCAAGTACCTATTGAGTGTGTGTATTGAGGGCTGAGAGCCGAGTATTGATCTATTGAGAGTTTGAGTGACCGTTACCGTGAGAGGTTGTATTTGTCTTCCTTTGTTGTTCCATTTAGCTTATTTATGCTAATGTTCTAAACTTCCGGAAATTATTATATATAGTTTACCTGAACTTAGTTAATATGCAATTGGTTTGACTTATATTGCCGGAATGACTCATATCTACTTTCATTGTTGAAATTAATGAAATGAACTGTATTTGTATAGCTCGTCACAGCTTCTCAGTTCCTTATTTATTTCTGTTACTTGCTAAGTTGGTTGTACTCATGTTACATCCTACACTTCATGTGCAGATCCAGGTATATCCGATAACGGAGGAAGTTACGCTCGTACGTGGTCGAGTATCAGAGACTTATGAGGTAGTTGCCGGCATTCATAGACCTTGTCTCTCCTTCTATGCTATATTTCCTTTTTGTATTGACATTTAGACACAAACTCTTATAGGAACTGTTTTTCTTAGACTGGTTGTTTAGATGCTCATGACTTGGTGACACCCTGATATTTTGGGATATATTTCCGCATTATATTTTTGAGTTTAACTCCTGTTTTTATGAAAACTCTATTATGAAAAGAAACTTTTGGTTTAATTTTTATGAAATATTGAAGTATTTTGAAAATCGGCTTGCCTAGTACCACATATAGGCGCCATCATGATAGGTTAGAGTTTTGGATCATGACACCTGGTAGTAGAATAAGGGTGTAATTATGCAGGATAACAGGATGACATTTAGGCCTTTGATTGAGTAATGATTTAAAGAAAAATGAATTTCATAAATTTCACAGGATTCGAATACCCCCCAGAAGATGAATCACATTGGGATTTTATGAAAGACGGTTATTTAAGTATAGTAGCATCCCTAGGGGGATCATGCAAGTCACTACAGATGTTCCCTAATGAGACGTGAGCCCTAGTGACAAAGTATTACGTTAGTGTTGTGACCAAACACACTTACGCAAGTATGCGTGGTAGTTAAGTAAGAGAGTAGTGAGTAGAGTATCGTTCCCACTGAGACTTATGATTAACTTTTGACTGAGTCAAACTCAAATAATTTATTGATTCAAGAGTTTTCTCACAAAATATATAAGTAACTACCTAAAACTATCAAGAAATGAATTAACAAGAAATCAACCAAAACAATTAAGCAATTTCGGATAACAATCAGTAGGAGAGGATATTCCAGGGTCACAGGTTAGCTAACAATTATGTTGCGTTCTTGGCTTAAAATGACTAATTGTTTTATCTGGATTGTTGATTGACAAGTTTGATATTACTCATAAGAATCTGTCAGGTTCTTACTCGCCTATTCAAGCTAACTTAATTCATATATGTCTATGGAATTAAGATTAACAAGAATGCATTCACACTTCATGTATTTCAACAAGGCAAGGCAATTATGTACATGTCTATCCTAATCGCGAATCCGTTCCCTAATGCCTTGGTTCAAGAACTTGCTCTATTTAATTCCATATGCAATCTCGAATTCCCACTTTCGAGTTCAACTCTAGATTCATAGATAGTATCTCACTGTTAGCTACTAAGCAAACTAATTAAGAACAAAATTAAATAAACAACCCAATATGATAAAATCGAAATCGTCAATTTAAACTTCAAACATCAGCATCAACCATGACCCTGGAACAATAGAGTTCTTAGTCGCTCATGTTCATACAATCATCAAAAATAATGTTTTAAACATAAAACCAATGTATACGGGAATAAGGATGGCAATATTGATCAAATCTGTGCTCCCAAGTGTTGCGTCCTTTGGTTTTTCTCTCCAAGTTAGGTCACCCCCACAAAATAGTGTTTATTTGTGTATTTATACATAAAAACAACCACAAACAAATATACCTTTTCCAAGACAAAGTAGAAATTACTCTACAATTTTTTCACACGCGCGCCGCGCCGCGCCGCGCTTGTGTATTTTTCAGCGTTCTCTTGGCAGGCCTCTTTTTACACTATCGTGTCGCGCCCTGTGGTGTCCCATGCGGCGCGGTAGTGTATATTTCTCAGAGTAATCTTGTTTCATCTTCTTTTGACATCCAGACTTGGTACACGACCCCCGAACACGATACCTTGTAATTTATCTGGCTTTTACTAAGACTTCAAAGCTCCAAATTGATCCATTTAGCTCCAAATTAACTTTTAAACTCAGAATCAGTTCCTGCAAGGCATGAAACACGTACTAAGTGTAATTCACTATCATTTAAGCTCAAATACATATAAAATGAAGTAATTACAATGCAATAATACCGCTTAAACACGAGTTTCTAGCCTATCATCAACACCTCACTGTCACACCCCAAAACCGAGGGACGAGACCGGCGCCCAACCTGATGATCCCGGTCAAGCGGACCTGTATTGCCTTTCCTACCCAACGCATCACCCCGTGTTTATAGTATACATTATTCCATATGAATTAGCAATTTAGAGTTTGAACATGAATCCACTACTTGAGTTCATATTATCCTTTATCATTTCCACATTTGATAATCACAAAACATACAATAATTCCGATTTGGACCACGAATACTAGTAAGCACATTTACCGCCCAAAACACATATATGTACAACCCACATCATGTCTACGGAGCCTCTAGGAGTACTAAGGGTTTACACAATACTTGCCGGCAACAAGGCCCCAGCTATACCTTAAAAGACATAACATATACAAAAGATGATGTAGACTACACATGGCCTTGAGAGGAAGTGGGGCTCACTAGATCTGCTGAAGGTACGAAGGGGAAACACTGCTATCGGCGGTCTGAGCTACCTGCTGTGGAACCACCTACATCCATATAAAAGATGTAGCGCCCCCGGTAAAATGGGCGTAAGTACCATTGAATAGTACGAGCATGTATGAACCAAGTTTATTCCAAGTAGAATCAAACAATAGAAAGTAGTTAGGGTAACCACACAAGTACCACAAAAGTATACAGAAAACCACAAACGAAGATTTCACAGCTACTTGTTTCAATTTCACATCTGTTGCGGCGCGAAACCCGATCCTACCGTACATTCTCATCTCACCCTTATTACCTCTCCACCCTTATTACTTCGTGTTGCGGTGCGCAACCCGATCCCATCGTACAATCACACTTCACCCTTATTACCTCTTCACCCTTATTACTTCGTGTTGCGTTGCAAATCGATCCCACCGTACAATCACAATTCACAACAACAATCACCAAAAATTATATCACAAGGATCTTTATCATGAAGAACATATGTTCATATCAACCAATTACTATGTGAAATCAAGGCATAATGATCCTTACCAATCAACAATTCATATATGGTGTTGCCACAATCATATAACTGAATATAATCAGCCCATATTTACTTTCATTATTTACTACACAACATTTAGCACCTGGATACATTCAACACTTTATTTTATTATCACTTTTTTCGTTTGCAGCACATCCTCTCATACCGATGTATTCAACATTTAACGAGCTTTACACATTGGGATAAGCACCAAGAATCACCCTTCATAATCTCAATTAGCATGGTAATTGACTTAAGAAAATCAGAGAATGAATTCATACAACTCGACACAGCAGGACAAACAATTCACATATGCTCAAGCAAGAATTTCATACCGTGTACTCGGACACCAACAAGGTAACTCTACAAAGAGTAAAGTTAGCCATACATACCTTGATTTGGGATTTTCCCTTAATTTCTACCACAATTCACCGGACCTTCTAGCACCTTCAATCTAGTTCACAATGTTGCATAATTTAACTTAGAATTAGGAACAATGATCATGTCTTGAACTCACTTGATCATTCTATCAAACACTAAGTGTTCTTTTAGATTGAAAAGGCCTCTTTTTAGTGAGAGCTTACTCTAACCCATTTCCTTTTACTAGATTATGTTTAGTTGGTTACATGCATGCAAGGCTCCTACCCTTATCTTCATGAATTCACCTAACCATGTTTCATTTTAACAAAAATCTGGAAATTAAGGTTGATGGGTAGAATCTTACCTCTTGTAGTGAAGAAAATGGTGTCCTACTTGATCAATTCCAGGTGTGAGTAGTGTTGGAGGAACAAATTGGATGAAGTTGGAGTCTCTCTCTCTCTAGAACCCACTCTATACTCTCTCTAATTTATTAGAAAATGAGCTTAAAATGAAAGAGGGAGGTGTTTTAATGAACTGGGATCGGGTATGAAATTAGAAATTTAACAGTCCCGAAGCAGAAATGCAGTCAGGAATGCGATCGCATTCTTGTCGCATAATTGGTCCCTCAAATGGGCCAAAAAGAAAAGTAGACTTCCCAGTATGCGACCACTATGCGGTCCGCATACCTATTATGCGATCGCCTAATGCATTGCATAACTCCCTCCGCAGAAGTCAAGGTGCAAGAATGCGACAACTACGCGGCCCACATTCGTGAAATGTGATCGCATTCTAGGTCGCATAGCTGTCCTCAAAATAGACACTAAATTGTCCAGGTATGCGACCACTATGCGGTCCACATACCTGATCTGTGATCGCATAGTGGACCGCAGACCTACACAAATCTGGAAAATTTTATCTTTTAAGTCCCGGGGTATTTTTTACTCAAAAAGGGTCCGTTTTAAGAATTTCTACAGTTATAACAACACGGGGACATATTTGGGCATTATTTTTAGCCATGAAAATTTACGGGTCTTTACATTCTCCCCCACTTAAAATCATTCGTCCTCGAATGAGGATTGGGGAATCACTAGAGTAGGAAAACACAAAATAAACCAACCCCCAAATTTTTTCTAACTCCGATATTTTCTGAAAATTTTGCCAAAGTTTCATTTGTAATTAGGCCTATTACCTGTCAGAGAGCCCCCGAAACACAAGTTTAACCAATTCCATACATTACCAAACACTCTAACAACTTGCACATAACCTGGTCCTTTCAACAAGCTATATGTAATTCAATTAATTCACAGGCATCACATAGTTCGGTTAACTCCACAAATTTTCACATAATTCAACTATTACAATGAGTGGAACATAATTTAGCTATTCACAACAACATACACATTTATGGCACAAAGTTTGGGAAGTCACAATAGTAGGGTAATTAGGGGACTGGAGTGTTGCTGCAAAAAATTAACAATACATATACTTGCTTAGAAATGACAACTTTCAAAACCACTACCGGACTTATTCAAACAAATGGGGATATTTCTCTTTCATTTCATTTTCCGCTTCCCACGTGGCTTCTTCAACTTGTAGACTCCTCCATAATACTTTAACAGAAGCAATCTCTTTGTTTTTCAATCTACAGACTTGCCTATCAAGAATAGCAACTGGAACCTCTTCATATGACAACCCTTCAATAATTTCAAACGTCTCAACCGGCACAATGGCGGATGGATCCCCTATCACCTTCTTCAACATGGAAGAGCACTAATGAAATTTCAGGGGGCAATTCCATCCTATAAGCCACATGTCCTATCCTATGAGCAATCCTATATGGCCCGACATACCTTGGGCTCAATTTCCCTTTCTTCCCAAACCGCATCACTCCCTTCATGGGATATACCTTGAAGAATATCCAATCATCGACTTGAAACTCAAAATCTCTTCAACGAACGTCCGCATAGGATTTCTGACGACTCTTAGCAGTTTTCATCGTTTCCCGAATGACCTTAACTTCTTCCATAGCTTGGTGCACAAGCTCTGGTCCTAACAAATCCGCCTCGCCAACCTCGAACCATCCAATCAGACACCTACACCTCCTTCTGTACAACGTCTCAAATGAGGTCATCTGAATACTAGAATGGAACTCTTATTATAAGTAAATTCGATAAGCGGCAAGGGATCATCCCAGCTACCCTTGAAATATAATACACAAGCCCGTAACATATCTTCAAGCGTCTGAATGATCCGCTCTTCCTGCCCATCATTCTGTGGGTGGAATGTTGTGCTAAGATTTACCTGCGTACCCAAACCTTGCTAAAATTTCTTCCAAAAGTTAGCAGTGAACTGGGCCCCTCGATCCGAGATAATAGATACTGGAGTGCCATGGAGTCTGACTATTTCCTTGATATACAACTGAGCGTACCGTTCCACAGTATCGGTGGACTTAACTGGCAAGAAGTGAGCTGATTTCGTGAGTCGATCCACTATTACCCAAACATAGTCGAACCTACGTGGAGTGTGAGGTAACCCCACCACAAAGTCCATATTGATCATCTCCCATTTCAACATTGGTATTTCCATAAGCTGCGTCAACCCACCGGGCCTCTGATGCTCGGCCTTTACTTGCTGACAATTCGAACATCTAGCCACAAAGTCCGTGATATCCCTCTTCATACCATTCCACCAATAAACCTCTTTGAGATCATGATACATCTTAGTAGAACCTAGGTGTACTGAATACCTAGAATTATGAGCCTCTGCCATTACCCTTTCCCGAAGATCATCCACGTCCTGAACACACAGCCTCCCTTGGCACCGCAAAACATCGTCATCATTGCCGTGTGAACATGCTGTAGTCTTATGATTCAGATTTGCCTCTCTCAACTGTACCAATGTTGGATCTCTAAATTCCTTTTCATTGATTTCCATTACAAGTGAAGATTCTGCTCCATTACGTACCACGAAATGCCCTTCGTCTGAGGTCGAAAGACAGACCCCCAGACTAGCCAACGGATAAACTTCCCGAGCTAAACGCCTCTGACCTGCTTCCAAATGAGAAAATCTACCCATGGATTTCCGACTAAGAGCGTTGGCTACCACATTCGCCTTCCCTTGATGGTACAAAATATTCATATCATAATCCTTGAGCAATTCCAACCACCTCCGCTGCCTTAAGTTCAACTCCTTTTGTTTGAATAAATACTAAAGACTCTTGTGGTCTGTGAACACGTCCACGTGGACCCCATAAAGATAACGTCGCCAGATCTTTAATGCAAACACAACCTCCGGGAGCTCCAAATCATGCGTTGGATAATTCTTTTCGTGATTCTTGAGCTGTCTAGAAGCATATGTTATTACCTTCCTGCACTGCATCACCACACACCCCAAACCAACCCGTGAAGCATCACAATAACCCACAAATCCCTTTGTACCCACTGGCAAGGTCAACACTGGCGCCGTAGTCAATCTTAATTTCAATTCCTGAAAACTCTTTTCACAAGCATCAGACTACTGGAACTTAACCACCTTCTGCGTCAGATTAGTCAATGGGGAGGCGAGGGTAGAGAATCCCTCCATGAACCTCCGATAATAACCAGCCAAACCCAAGAAACTACGAATCTTTGTCAGGGTCGTTGGCCTAGGCCAATCCTTTACTGTTGCAATCTTTTCGGGATCAACCCGAATCCCTTCCCTGGAAACAACATGGCCCAAAAAGGTAACTGATTCGAGCAAAAATTAACATTTTGAAAACATTGCATATAGCTGGTGCTGATGAAGAGTCTGCAGAACAGCCCTGAGGTGAGTAGCATGATCTTCCTGACTTTGCGAATAAACGAGGAAATCATAAATGAAGACAATCACAAAGGAGTCAAGAAACGGTTTGAAAACCCGATTCATAAGATCCAAAAAAGCTGCTGGGGAGTTAGTTAGCCCAAAAGAAATTACCATAAATTCAAAGTGCCCATATCGAGTTCTGAAGGCAGTCTTAGGAATATCCTGCTCGCTGATCTTCAACTGGTAATACCCGGACCGCAAATCAATCTTTGAGAAGAACCTAGCACCTTGCAATTGATCGAACAAATCATCTATCCGAGGCAATGGGTATTTGTTTTTTATGGTGACCTTGTTGAGCTGCCGATAATCAATACACATCTGAAGTGATCCGTCTTTCTTTCTAACAAAAAGAACCGATGCGCCCCAAGGCGACACATTTGGCCATATGAAACCTTTTTCTAATAGATCTTTCAATTGCTCTTTTAACTCTCTCAATTCTGCTGGCGCCATTCGGTAAGGTGGAATAGATATTGGCTGCGTATCTGGAAATACATCAATCCCAAAATAGATCTCTTTGTCTGGTGGAATCCCAAGAAGCTCGCCCGGAAATACTTCAAGAAATTCATTCACAACAGGCACAGATTCGGGAGCAGGCACCTCTGAAGTGGTGTCCGGAACCCGGACCAAATGGTAGATGCACCCTTTTCTAATAATCTTTTAGGCTTTAAGGTAGGAAATAAATCTACCTCTTGGCACAACATTATTCCCCTCCCACTCGATAAATTATTCATTAGGAAACTCAAGCCTCATAATCCTAGTTCGGCAGTCGAGTTTAGCAAAGCACGAATAGAGCCAATCCATCCCCATAATTACATCAAAATCTACCATTTCTAAATCAACAAGATCAGCCGTGGTATCCCGACCACGCACCGTGACAACACAATTTCTATAGACTCGCACGGCCGTAATTGAATCACCAACCGGAGTCGACACAGGGAACGACTCGTGAAGCTGTTCGGGTTCTATCCCAAAACTTGAAGCAATAAATGGAGTAACATATGACAAAGAAGACCTGGCATCAATAAGAGCATAAACATCATGTGGCTGAATAGTCAGAATACCTGCGACGACATCTGGGGAAGCCTCCGCACTCTGGCGACCACTCAAAGCATAGAACCGACTGGGTCCCCCTCGACCCCGTGCTCCACCACTAACAGTATCGCGCCCTACTGGAGTGTGCTGAAGATGTAGCGGCTGAAGAGCTGGATGGCTGAGCAGTACCCCTACCTGCGCCCTGACTAGGTCCGCGGCAGTCTCGCTGGATATGGCCTCTCTCTCCACATCTATAGCATACCGGTATATCCAAGTAACAAGGCTCAGAATGAAACCTACCACACATTGAGCATGGGTCCCTCCGCTGCTGCTGGAACCTCCCACCGAAACGACTCGACTAATGGAACCTCCTGCTGTCTGGACCTTGTCCAAAGCGACCTCCCCTCTGATGATTGTGCCATGATGGCGGGACACTGGCTGAGGACTGAGCATAGGACTGGGACGGCCCTGATGACCTTCTCCCAAGGACTGATCTCCCTCCTTCAACTGAACTCCCAGGGTTGCCCGCTGACCAAGCCCTACCACTACTCTCCCTTTCCATTCTTATCTTCAACTTCCGAGCCTCTATGGCCTAGGCGAATCCCACGATCTTCCCATAATTCATATCTGAATGTAAGGAAGCCGTAGCATCTTCATTAAAAACCAAGGGACCAAGGCCCTGAACAAACCATCGAACTCTGGCCTCCATAGTCGGCATCATGTGGATGGCATATTTGTACAAGTGCACGAACTCCTTGTGGTACTCACACACAGTCATGTTGCCCTGCTTAAGGACCTCGAACTCATCAGCACGGACTGCGATAGTCTCGGCAGGAAAGAAATGATCCATGAAGGCATCAACAAACTCATCCCACTTTGCTGGAGGGTTCCCCTCCCCAAGGGACCCCTCCCACATCTCAAACAACGAATACGCTGCTCCCTTTAACTGATAGGAAGCAAACTCAACCTCCTCGGTCTCTGTAGCCTTCACAACCTGGAGAGTCTTGCACATCTCATCCATGAACTCCTGAAGATCAGCCTCATGGTCTGTGCCTGTGAACTCTGGAGGGGATAACCACAGAAACTGGTTGACCCTGGAACTTGAAGAATCCCCTTGCTCGCTAGAGGATGCAGGGGCAACATGTGATCTTTGGGCTTGGGAGGCCACTAGCTGAGTCAACATCTGAATAGCTCCCATGAGGTCCCCATAAGAAATACAGGGACCGAAAGCTGGGACTGAAGAAGAATCAGGAACATCAGCTGGAGATACTTTAGCACCCTCCGCTGGAGCAGGAATAGGAATATCCTGGCCTGGGTTGGTAGAGTCAGGCAGACTTAGGGTCGGGGAATCATTCTCACCCGCACCATCAGCTAAAGTATTCACGGCCACTCCTGAGTGGCATTAGCCTCTAGGCCGAGTCGGGCTCTCTTCTTGGGTTCCATTTACTGAAAATTGGAACAATGCACATGTTAGATACAGATGTTTTCATCTTCTACTTCTTCGCACGACACAGAGTAACAATGAAAGGGTAATTTCCTAAATGTCCATGCAGCCCCCTAATTATAGATGTGGTCGACAACACAGCGATAAGAAGGGCTCTACTAGACACAAATCCGAGAAATCCTAGGACACCTTTAAAACCTTTGGCTCTGATACCAAGTTTGTCACGCCCCAAAATCGAGGGATGAGACCAGCGCCCAATCGGATGATCCCTATCAAGCGGACCTGGATTTCCTTTCCTACCCAACGCATCACCCCGTGTTTATAATATACATTATTCCACATGAATTAGCAATTTAGATTTTAAACATGAATCTACTACTTGAGTTCATATTATCCTTTATCATTTCAACATTTGATAATCACAAAACATACAATAATTCCGATTCGGACCACGATTACTAATAAACACATTTACCGCCAAAAACACATATATGTACAACCCACATCATGTCTACGAAGCCTCTAAGAGTACTAAGGGTTTACACAATACTTGCTGGCAATAAGGCCCAACTATACCTTAAAAGACATAACATATACAAAAGATGATGTAGACTACACATGGCCCCGAGAGGAAGTGGGGCTCACCGAGATGATGTAGTTTAACCAATTCCATACATTACCAAACACTCTATCAACTTGCACATAACCTGGTCCTTTCAACAAGCTATATGTAATTCAATTAATTCACAGGCATCACATAGTTCGGTTAACTCCACAAATTTGCACATAATTCAACTATTACAATGAGTGGAACTTAATTCAGCTATTCACAACAACATACACATTTATGGCACAAAGTTTGGGAAGTCACAATAGTAGGGTAATTAGGGGACTGGAGTGTTGCTGCAAAAATTTAACACAACATATACTTGCTTAGGAATGACAACTTTCAAAATCACTACCGGACTTATTCAAAGAAGTGGGGATATTTCTCTTTCATTTCATTTTCCGCTTCCCACGTGGCTTCTTCAACTTGATGAATCCGCCATAATACTTTAACAGAAGAAATCTCTTTGTTTCGCAATCTACGGACTTGCCTATCAAGAATAGATACTATAACCTCTTCATATGAAAACCCTTCATTAATTTCAACCGTCTCAACCGACACAATGGCGGATGGATCCCCTATCACCTTCTTCAACATAGACATATGAAACACTGGGTGCACTAATGACATTTCAGGGGCAATTCCAGCCTAGAAGCCACCTGTCCTATCCTTTGAGCAATCCTATATGGCCCGACATACCTTGGGCTCAATTTCCCTTTCTTCCCAAACCGCATCACTCCCTTCATGGGAGACACCTTCAAGAATACTCAATCATCGACTTGAGACTCCAAATATCTTCAACGAACGTCCGCATAGGATTTCTTACGACTCTGAGCAGTTTTCATCCTTTCCTGAATGACCTTAATTTCTTCCATAGCTTGGTGCACAAGATCCGGTCCTAACAGTTCCGCCTCGCCAACCTCGAACCATCCAATCGGAGACCTACACCTTCTTCCGTACAACGCCTCAAATGGGGCCATATGAATACTCGCATGGAAACTGTTATTATAAGCAAATTCTATAAGCGGAAAGTGATCATCCCAACTACCCTTGAAATCTAATACACAAGCCCGTAACATATCTTTAAGTGTCTGAATGGTCCGCTCTGCCTGCCCATCGGTCTTTGGGTGGAATGCTTTGCTGAGATTTACCTGCGTACCCAAACCTTGCTAAAATTTCTTCCAAAAGTTAGCTATGAACTGGGGCCCTCGATCTGAGATAATAGATACTGGAGTGCCATGGAGTCTGACTATTTCCTTGAGATACAACTGAGCGTACTATTCCGCAGTATTGGTGGACTTGACTGGAAAGAAGTGAGCTGATTTCATGAGTCGATCCACTATTACCCAAACAGAGTCTAACCTACGTGGAGTGCGAGGTAACCCCACCACAAAATCCATATTTATCATCTCCCATTTCCACATTGGTATTTCCATAAGCTGCGTCAACCCACCGGGTCTCTGATTCTCAGCCTTTACTTGCTGACAATTCGGACTTCTAGCCACAAAGTCCGACACACCCCTCTTCATACAATTCCACCAATAAACCTCTTTGAGATCATGATACATCTTCGTAGAAACCTGGGTGTACTGAATACCTGGAATTGTGAGCCTCTGCCATTACCCTTTCCCGAAGATCATCCACGTCCGGAACACACAGCCTCCCTTGGCACCGCAAAATATCGTCATCATTGCCGGGTGAAAATGTTGTTGTCTTATGATTCAGATTTTCCTTTCTCAACTGTACCAATGCTGGATCTCTGAATTGCTTTTCCTTGATTTCCATTACAAGTGAAGATTCTGCTCCATTACGCACCATAACTTCCCCTTCGTCTGAGGTCGAAAGATAGACCACCAAACTATCCAATTGATAAACCTCCCGAGCCAAAAGCCTCTGACCTGCTTCCAAATAAGCCAAGATACCCATGGATTTCCGACTAAGAGCGTCGCCTACCACATTCGCCTTCCCTGGATGGTACAAAATATTCATATCATAATCCTTGAGCAATTCCAACCACCTCCGCTGCCTTAAGTTCAACTCCTTTTGTTTGAATAAATACTGAAGACTCTTGTGGTCTGTGAACACGTCCACATGGACCCCATAAAGATAATGCCGCCAGATCTTTAATGCAAACACAACCGCCGCGAGCTCCAAATCATGCGTTAGATAATTCTTTTCGTGATTCTTGAGCTGTCTAGAAGCATATGCTATTACCTTCCCGCATTTCATCAACACACACCCCAAATTAATCCTTGAAGCATCACAATAAACCACAAATCCCTCTGTACCCTCTAGCAAGTTCAACACTGGCGTCGTAGTCAATCTCAATTTCAATTCCTGAAAACTCTTTCCACAAGCATCAGACCACTGGAACTTAACCGCCTTCTGCATCATCTTAGTCAATGGGGAGTCGAGGGTAGAGAATCCCTCCACGAACCTTCGATAATACACATCCAAACCTAAGAAATTACGTATCTCTGTCGGGGTCATTGGCCTAAGCCAATCCTTTACCGATGTAATGGATGAATTTGGACTCTCTCCTCTCTCTAATTTATCAGAAAATGAGCTTAAAATGAAAGGGGGAGGTGTTTTAATGAACTGGGGGTCGGGTATGAACTTAGAAATTTAATAGTCCCGAAGCAGAAACGTGGTCAGGAATGCAATCGCATTCCTGTTATGTGGTCTGCATTCCTGTCGCATAACTTTCTCTGAAATGGGCCAAAAATAAGGATTCCCAGGTATGCAACCACTATGCGGTCCGCATACCTGTTATGCGATCGCATAGTGTGTCGCATAACTCCCTCCGCAAAAGTCAAGGTGCAAGAATGCGACAACTATGCGACCTACATTCGTGAAATGCGATCGCATTCTAGGCCGCATAGTTGTCCTGAAAATGGAAAGAAAACTGTCCAGGTATGAGACCACTATGCGGTACCTGATCTGTGATCGCATAATGGACAACAAACCTGCGCAAATCTGGAAAATTTTATCTTTTAAGTCCCGGGGTATTTTTTTACTCAAAAAGGGTCCATTTTAAGAATTTCTATAGTTATAACAACAAGGGGACCTATTTGGGCATTATTTTTAGCCATGAAATTTTACGGGTCTTTACACTCACACTTAAATCATTGCTCGTCCTCGAGCAATTAAACTACAGTTCACCTAGGGATGAACTTTTCACCAAACAACCTCCCTAACACATCATGCCAAGAATATCTAAAGTAGATTGAGCACCATATCATAACATCCCACCCTTAAAACTTGACTCAAAATTACCACGCATTTTTCATAACATGTCCACTTACTCTAACACATAGGTCAAAGACGTTACTTACCTTCGAAATCATGTGCCCTCACGCAAAAAATAGAGAAACCACTCACAATATCGTTCAAGAACAACTAGGAACTCAAGATAGAAAGAATTAAATCACTCTCAGAATCAAAATTCATGTGCAACAGAAGACATACCATAGGCTTTCCCGTAGTCTATAACTCTACTAATCGAGCTCATTCAGTCAAGGATCAAGTAGGACTTAAATTGGTTGTAATGTAGGCTACGGGACGAGTAAGATACACATAGATATAGTGGATACACCTCCCTAAGCACTTTAATACATACACTTCAATACTTAAAACCCCATACTTATGTCAAACCACAAATCCACCTTCACATTAATATACATTAACTCCCTACTTATTTAAGGACAATTACATCACGAGCCACCACTTATCGAGGAATGTTTGTACTACAACACAACTATTTTTTCTTTCTTTTTCAATTCAAGTGGCTCTTACTCTTTCAAAACAGTGCACCTTTATCCTTATTTAATTAGTTCCACTCAAAATCCAAACCAACCTCCACTTTAACTTTTACAAAGTTCAAAAAAATTCAAGTGCTCATGAGAGGTGAAGAGGTTCAAAAAGATGGTTAATTCAAACAATTGGGTAAGGCTTGTAAGGTGGTTGCCAAAGAAACAGGATTATAGGCTCGAAAGGTTAACTACGATACATAACAATTAGGCGGGTAAAACATATAACTGGTTCAACAAAGAAATGCCTATATCACTTCCAAGACTGAACAAAACTACTATTTCGTGTTGCAAACACACAGGACAAGTTCTAGACATCAAATATAACACACAGAATATCACAAAAATCTCACTCACACATTGGCACATAACTTACTTAGGATTAGATCTTTCCTGACTCTCTAGTCAAAGTAGTTAAGCAAAGTTATAATCATAATATTTAAGGCACTTATTTGAGAGTGAAGATTGAGTCTAGATGTCACAACTAAGGCACTTACCACTCTCAAGGCATATGCAGTCAAGGAAAATTGATTCTTCAAATTAGCACTATGACTGAAAATTCTTTATTCCTATAAAATAAAAAGATTTAATTACACCCGGTTCAAGCAAACCCCTTGGAAAAGAACCGCGGAACAAATAAAAACCAAGGGGGAATTGTTATAGTACCTAAAAAACAATATATATAAAATACTTAAAATAAAAAACATATTTTTGGACTTTTCAAAAAAAAAATCTCTTTTTTTTTCCATATCTTTCGACTTCATCTCCCTCAAGAAACCAGTCGACGAAATCCATCATCGAGAAGAGACGAAACTAAACATTTAATTACTATCTATTACAGGCCGATAGAATTCGGAATTATAGTTTACATACCATATTGTCTATGAAATCAAGAAACAAATCAAACAAACAACCTGGAAAATAGAAAAAACACAAGTACAAATACAAATACAATCAAATAGGAGAACCCCATCCCACACTTAAGAGATTGCATTATCCCCAATGCAAAGCAGTAAATCAAGAGTGAAAAGGTGAATCCCCTAAGGCTCGTGGCATAATTGTCACCACCCTCAAAGGTGCACAAATACTCCTCATCATCAGAGAGAACGGAGTTCACATCCTCATCTGGTGGCAACTGTCCTCATCTCGCCAATCCTAACCATTACTGAGTGATAGAAGAAAAAGGGTGATCTTGCTGCAACTCCTCCAAGTTGGTCTCCCCCCTTTCAGAGCGAAGGCGTAAATCAGCAAATAACAGTTGCAGTGTCTCCTCAACACGAACCAGCCTCTGGTCTGAATTAACTGCAGCAGCAGGAGGATTTATCACTGGCGTGACATCATAGGCCCTGATAGGATATGTCACCGGAATGGTCCGATCATAGTGAAAATCCTCCTCTACATGGTGTGCCCGCAGCAAACAAGTGATCATACTCGGGTAGTGTAGGCGGCGGGCCCTAGTGGTCGCACTTTAGCCATGTGCGGCAATATTATTTTTCCAAGATCTAACTCCATCCGTATCAACAAAGCATATATCAAACACACATTCAACTGTGGGACATCAGTGTCACTTTGAGCAGGCATGATTTCTGCATTAATTAACCACAAAAAACCCTGGCCGGACGCTAGAATGTTCCCTTCTTCATGTCCTAGTGGAATTCATTCGCATCCCGCATCCATGCGGCAGAAGAGTCAGTGCCACAAAGTTGTCGGTGGATAGCCAGATTGTGTGGACGACAAAGAAACCTCTGAAAGAGCTTGTGGGCTGGCCTCATGATCCCAGTTGGCATAAAATTTCCTGACCAGGTTCACATTCACCGAATCACCTGGACGAAACAGACTGTCAAAATCCAAAGCCCGAACGTTATTGTATATCCCACTATATTTGCGGGCTAACTTCCCATCGTCACTAGCTACCTCGGGCTCTAGGTTCACCGCAGGGACAAACATCTGAAACCAGTGTCGAGCATGGGCTGGGACAGCCCGAATACCATACTTGCACTCTGGCACCACATCCGCATCAGGATCAATGCACTCCTCGTCCTCCTCCACTGGGGTGGGGGAAGGTGCTAACCTACCTCCTCTACGACTACTAGAAGTAACTTTATTGGAACCTGTATTAGAATGTTTGCTTGGGCGGTGAGACATTGTACCTGCACAAGATGAAAAATGTTAGCCACAACATGTAAAACATACCAAGATCAAGCGGGTAACCACCCCACACTTATGTTATTGGAATATTCACAAGTAAAATGTATATTGGGGACTCAGACTACCCCATTGGAAGTACGCCACAAGCAATAAGCAGTCCACTCAACCACTAACACAAAATTCCAACACATAACCATGGATAACACTAGTGTAAGAGACAAAATTAAGAAGTTATACTAGTAATCAAGAAAAATAAAAAAAACAAACGAAGAAAACACGAATATAGTCTAATTAGAAGAAGGAGAATGGTGGAATTGGGTAGGGTTAGAGAGGGGTTGGTACAGACGCAGAATGAAGAAAAGGGGAGGAGGGAACGGGTGATTTGGTTTTAATAAATTAAAAAAATTCTCTTTTTTTTATTTATGTTGCACAGCCACGTCGTAGGGCGCGGCTCCCCATGCGGCGCGGTAGTTTATTTTATCAGAGAGTCGATTTTATTTTAGCTGATATCTATATAGCTTGACTCTGCGCATGGAACAACGCCTCATGCGGTGCGGTAGGCTAATTTTCACAGAGTCCACCTGGCTTTCGATATTTACCTCACGGGTTGCACCCCGACTCTATTATGTACTTATTTTATGTCCAATTCATGCTTATATTTCCCCAACCAAGTCTCATAACTCCTAAACTCTAATATTCCTAAACTATAGTTATCTAAATAATTCTAAACAAAACAAAAAAATATGGTTAGGAGCATAAAAAAAAGACAAACAAATTGGGTTGCCTCCCAACAAGCGCCTGATTTAACGCCGCGGCACGACTCAACCTGTTTTCAAGCATCGGCCAAGTTCACTGAGGTCTTGTGTCGTGCAATGTCACCACCCCAATAATGTTTTACTCTTTTCCCATTTACCAAGAAGGTACCACTTAAGCTCGTATCACGTAATTCCACCGCTCTATGAGACCTCACACTTACCACAACGAAATGACCTGCCCGTCAAGACTTAAGCTTTCCGGGGAAAAGGTTCAACCTCGAATTAAACAAGAGAACTTCTTGACCTAGATCAAACTCACTATGTTGGATGTGTTTGTCATGAAATCTCTTGGTCTTTTATTTATACTGTTACACCCCATGTTTTCGTACGTGGGAGTACGCCATAATTTAATTAATATAAAATCGGAAATGAAATCTTATGTCCCATATTTTTTACGTTGATGTTTCGTCGTAAGTTAATCGACGTAAGTCCGGGAATGAGATTATTTTGAGATTATAAGCATTATGTTATTTCAAATAAGTGATGAGTAAATTCGTGAAGGTGAGATGGGAAGAAAGTCAAAGAAATGAATTTTCGTCCAAGTTTGACATGTTGGGATAAAATACGGCCCAAGCTAGAATACCCGGTATTAATGGACTAGTGTCATACAAGGTACCACATGACCACGATAGTATGATGTATGGAGTATATTAAAAATAAGTAGTATTTTTAGGTAATTTGAGGTAATTCCTAATTATGCAGGTAATTAGTTAATTATCGGGTAACAGGACATTACCTAGTTAATTATTAAATTGTGAGATAACACGCGGCAGCAAGGAAGCTCACAAAGCCAATGACTAAGTAGTCATATGAAGATTAGTGGCTATCTAACGTGTAAACACGCAAGTTGTATATAAAATTTGGGTCTCTTTTAAAGCTTGGTTCATTTGGAGTTTTGGACAGAGAATAACAAAATTAACTTATAAGTCTTTCTTCATAATTCAAATATTCAAGAACCAGGCGCTAAGCTTCAGCTGAGAAAGATTCCAACGAAATTCTTGCAAACAATTCCAACGACAATTGTTAGAACTGTAGCAACGTAAAAAATTTGCAATTTTAAAGGAGTACGGTGCAGTCTTTTCCAAGAATATTATACGGATTTTTCCCTACTCCAGGTATGTTAAGGCTATCCCTTCTTTCTTTTGGCATGGTCCAAATTATACGGAAGAAACGAGCAAACTCATGGTTTCCATAAATTACTCTATTCCTAGAAATACTAGGGGTGTCTATATTCTTGATTCCCCATGTGAATTATTATTATCTTTTGTTCATGGGTCTCAAAAATACGTATGTTGGTAAAGTTTATTTCATGATATTAATCAAAGGCATAATGGCCTTATGACGTACCGAGAGATTTTATTGACGTATTTCATATGCATTTACATATGCACATTGTCCCATGACCAGATGGCGTTATATACGCGTATATATGTAAATACATATATATGGGATATGGGAAAAGGTTACGACGTTATATACGCACCACCACCTGATAAGCTGGTATATGACGATGATGTTGCCTACGGTGGCTAAAATATGGTACAAACGGCGTTATATACGCGTATGTATGTATGTACATTCAAACAGCGTTATATACGGGTATATATATGTATATGGGATATGGGAAAGGTTATGGCGTTATATACGCGTATGTATGTATGTACATTCAAACAGCGTTATATACGGGTATATATATGTATATGGGATATGGGAAAGGTTATGGCGTTATATACGCACCACCACCTGATCTGCTGGTATACGATGATGATTTTTCCCACAGTGGCCGTTATGATATGATGGGATGCCCTCAGAGGCTGATGATGTTATGAAACATGTACCTAGTGCACGACATGACATTCATATGCATATTCATGATGCTAAAAGTAATTTATGATTTACAAAGCTATTTAGGCTTAAAGGTTGAGTCATGTGCTCTATATTTCTTCCATGTCTCTTATATACTTATTTATGTGCCTTACATACTCGGTATATTATTCGTACTAACATCCCTTTTTCCTGGGGATGCTGCATTTCATGCCCGCAGGTCTTGATAGATAGGTCGATAGCCCTCCAAGTAGGCTATCAGCTCAGCAGAAGATGTTGGTGTGCTCCATTTGCTTCGGAGTCGCTTGTTTGGTTAGTATGATTTTGACGGGTATTGTTTGGTATGGCGGGACTCTATCCTGACCTTCATGACATTTATGTACTCTTAGAGGCTTGTAGACATATGTCATATATGTGGAAGATTGTACGGCCTTGTCGGCCTATGTTTTGAGTTTATAAATGATTATGTGGGCCTATTAGGCCCGTATGTCACGTGTATATGATGATGTAATAAGAATCATACGTTACGTTGGTACTCAGTCGATTAAGGTACCGGATACCCATCGTGGCCCATCGGTTTGCATCGTGACATATACAATTTGGCATTTTCATACGCGTGCAATCTAAACTCATCAAGCTCGTTGAGTTGTAGTAACCTCTTCTCACCGGCTAAGTCCATATCCATGTTTAGCTTTTTAATCGTCCAATAAGCTTTTTGTTCAAGTTCAAAGGTCAAGTGACATGCCTTCCCATAAACCAACATGTACAGAGAAGCACCTATGGGGGTCTTGTATGCAGTTCGATATGCCCATAATGCGTCGTCCAGCTTCCCGACCCAGTTTTTTCTATTTCAACTTACTATTTTCTCCAGAATCTGCTTTACCTCTCTATTTTACACTTCCACTTGTCCACTCATTCGGGGATGATAGGAAGTGGAAACCTTGTGCCTAAGTCCATACTATTCTAGAACATTATTCAATAATTTGTTGCAAGAGTGAGTTCCTTCGTCGCTTATCAACACACTTGGAGTCTGAAAACATGTGAGGATGTGCTTCTTTACAAAGTTTACCACAACCTTTGCGTCATTAGTAGGAAGAGCAATGACCTCCACCAATTTAGAAACATAGTCGACCGCCACCAAGATGTACCTGTTACTATTAAAGTATGGGAACGGTCCCATGAAATCAATCCCCCAAACATCAAAAAGCTCTACTGCCAGAATATTTTGCAAAGGCATCTCGTGCTCCTTCGTGATTGTTCCAGTTCTTTGGCACCTGCCACACTTTTTAACAAAGGCATGTGCATCCTTAAATAATTTTGGCCAATAAGAACCTGATTGTAGCACTCTTTGGGTTGTTCTATCCCCACTGTGATGACCTCCGTATGGTGAAGCATGACAGTCGTGAAATATTGCATTCATCTCTTCCTCAGGGACACACCTTCGCACCAACTGATCTGCGACTGGCTATATAGGAATGGATCATCCCACATGTAGAGCCTCACATCATGTAGGAATCTTCTTCTATTATCAGGTGTCAATTCTGGTGGCGTACCCGCCTTGCAATAAAATTCACATAATTTGCATACCACGGGGCTTCCCTTGAGGTGATTGCTAATTATAGCTCATCGGAAAATGTTTCTTTGATTGACCCTCCTTCAGCTACATGGCTTTGATTTTCTAATTTGGACAATTGATCAGCCACTTGATTATCTGTCCATTTTCGATCTCGGATTTCTAAGTCAAATTCTTGAAAGAGGAGGACCCAATGAATCAGCCTCGGCTTGGCGTCTTTCTTCTAAACAAGTATCTGATAGCTGAATGATCTGTGTAGAAGATGACTTTGGTTCCCACTAGATAGGATCTGATCTTGTCGAACACCCACAACACTGCAAGCAACTCTTTTTCAGTAACTGTGTAATTCATTTGAGTTGGATTCATATTTTTGCTCGCATAATAAATTGAGTGAAAAATTTCATCCCTCATTTTCCCCAAAACAGCTATGATTTCTATGTCACTTGCATCGTACACCAACTCAAATAGATGCGCCCAATCTGGGAAATGATAATTGGTGCAGTCACCAACCATCCCTTCTGCTCCTCAAATGCTTTCAGACAGTCATCATCAAACTTGAAGGGGACGTCTTTCTCAAGAAGCCTGCACAAAGGAGAAGAAATTTTTGAAAAACCTTTAATGAAACGACGATAAAAATCTGCATGGCCCAAGAAACTGCGAATGCCTTTGACAGATGCTTGTGGGAGCAATTTTTCGATCGCTTCCACCTTTGCTTTATCCACCTGCAAACCATTTTTGGACACTTTTTTCCCAAGACTATACCTTCACGTACCATGAAATGGCCATTTTCCCAGTTTAGTACCAGGTTCGTCTCTTCACACCTTGCAAGCACTTTATCAAGGTTCATTGAACAATTATCAAAAGAAAACCCAAACAAAGAAAAATCATCCATGAACACATCTACGAACATTTCAACCATGTCAGTAAAAATAGCCATAATACACTTTTGAAAAGTCGCAGGTGCATTACAGAGACCAAAGGGAATTCTCTTGAACGTATATGTGCCACATGGACACGTAAATGTGGTTTTCTCTTAGTCCTCTAGGGCTTTATTAATCTGATTATACCCCGAATAACCATCTAGGAAACAATAGTATTCCTGGCCAGCTAATCTATCAAACATTTGGTCAATAAAAAGAAGGGCAAAGTGCTCCTTTCAGGTGGCATTGTTCAATTTTCTATAATCTATGAAAACTCTCCACCCAGTGACAGTTCTTGTAGGAATTAAGTCATTATTTTCATTAACCACTACAGCCATCCCCCTTTCTTAGGCACACATTGAACGGGATTTACCCATTTGCTATCAGAGATTGGAAATACAATACCTGCATCAAGCCACTTAATCACTTCTTTTCTTACCATCTCTTTCATGACTGGATTTAGCCGGCGTTGTTGCTCTACACTTGGCTTGTGTTCGTCCTCCATGAGGATTTTATGCATGCAGAAAGCTTGACTAATGCCTCTAATGTCCAGCATCGTCCACCCAATTGCTTTCTTGTGCTCACATAGCACTCCCAACAGCTTTTCTTCATGCTATTTAGACAAGTCAGAAGAAACAATAACATGTAAAGTGCCAAAACCACCCAAATAAGCATATTGAAAGTGAGAGGGCAGGGGTTTAAGCTCCAATTTTGGATCTTCTTAAATCGACGGATTTGGAGGAGGCCCACTTGGCCTATTTAGAAGGGGTGTAATCCCTGCATGTAAGCACAAGATGCATCTAGGATATGCATCATCTCCTCAACCTCATCATCAATCTCCAAGCTAACGAACAACATGAGTGCTTTTTCTAGAGAATCATCTAAATATACACCCGTGTCAAAAAGTTGCTCATCCACCTCCACAACAGATATCATAGAGAACTCCTCATAATGGCGGGGAAGTTGGATCGCCTTGTAGAAATCAAAGATTGCTTCCTTTTTGTCCATCCACATAATCATTTTTCCCTCTCTCACTTTAATAATTGCATCACCAGTAGCCAAGAGAGGTCATCCCAATATGATTGGAACTTGTTCATCAGCCTCAAAATCTAGGATAATGAAGTCAGGTGGGAAGATAAATTTCCCAATTTACAGCAACACATCTTCAATTACTCCTTCAGGGTAGGCTATGGACCTATCAGCTAATTGCAACATCACAGTGGTTGGTCTCAGAGCTCCCATACCCAATTTCTTGAACAAGGACAAGGGCATCAGATTTATGCTCGCCCCTAAATCACAAATAGAATGACCCGCATCAATATTACCTATTCGCACAGGGATGGTTAAACTGCCAGGATCCTTTAGCTTTTTAGGAAGCATGTTTTGGACCCTTTAAGTGCACTCCTCAGTAAGTTCAACTGTCTCGAACTCAGTCAATCTCCTCTTGTGATCCACTATATCTTTTATGTACTTAGCATCCTTTGAAATTTCGCGAAGTACATCTACTAATGTAATATTCAATTGAACCTGGCTCAACATAGAGAGAAATTTGTTGAACATGTGATCATCATTCTTTTTCTGCAATCTCTAGGGGAAAGGTGGTGGTGGCCTTGCAGCCTCCACTGGCTTTGAACATGCATCATTTTTCTTTGACTCGTGTGTTGCCTTTGGAATCAGCTCCCCCTCAGGTATAGGCTTGTCCTTTCTATTCTTTGGTACTTCCTCTACTTCCCTCCCGTTCCTGAGTGTGACTGCATTAACTTGAGGGTTCTTCTCTGTATCACTGGGAAGAGCGCCTGCAGGTCTAGTATTGATTTTCTTCTAACTACCCCATTTGCATCTCAAGATTTCTGAAATCTGTCCTGAGCTATTGATTGCCAAGCAACAACTTCTTCAACAAGTCATTCGTACCTTTTTCTATCTGTTTGGTTGGCTTTTAAGATTGATTGAAATTTCCTTGGGGCCTATAATGATTCTTATTCGGCTAATTTCCGCCCCATGAGAAGTTAGGATGATTTTTCCAATTTGGACTGTAAGTGTTCCCATATTGTGCATGCTGATTCATCGGACCTCTGCTCTATTGCCCCACATAGTAAATAGATTCAGGATTCGTGGGGCACATGTCACTTATATGACTGGCACCATATAGTTCGCAACAAATAGACATATGTTGTACATGTTGCATCTGTTGTGTTTGTTGCTTTGTCATTCTATTCATCTCATTAGCCAATTTTGCAATATCTGCTCTCATGGCTGAGAAGTTGTCAAGCTTAATCACCCTGTCTGCCTTCTATTTAATTGCTCTTCTTGAGTCCGCATCTCCTTGCCAATTATGATCATTAGGAGTGAAGTTATTTATCAAGAGTTGGATTTCACTATAGGGCCTCGCCATGTAACTACCCCCACAAGCTGAATCAAGATTCATCTTTGATGCCTTGCCTAACCCATCAACAAAAGTGTGACCTAATACCTCATCAGTTTGACAATGATGCGGAAAGTCTCTGAGTAGCTTCTTGTATCTTTCCCAACTTTTATGAAGTGTCTCGCCATCCCGTTGTTGGAACCCAAGAATTTGGCTCCTCAGCGACTTTGTCTTCTTAGTGGGGAAAACATGATTAAGAATTTGCTTGCTACATCATCCCAAATGCGGATTGAGTTCGCGGGTTCCTTTTGCAACCATTCCTTAGCTTCCTTCAATAGTGAAAAGGAAAACATTGTCAGCCTAACATAGTCCTTGGAAACATTCAGATAATTGTAGGTGTCTGTAATTTCCAGGAAGTTCTAAATGTGCCTCTGCAGGTCTTCATGAGATAGACCCACATATTGCAATACGGACTGAATAAGTTTTACCATGTACTGTTTAAGTTCAAAATGCCCTGTGATATCAGGCTTCACAATAGCCTAAGTCATATTAGCAAGATTGGGCAGCGCGGCTTCTATCACCGGACACTCTTCATTACCTGCTACCTCTATTGGTTGTGGTCGAACTATGATGTCCAACTCTCTTTCTATTTTGGTTCTATCTTCGACTTCCTTCCTCACTCTGTGAAGTGTTCATTCAATTTCTGGATCAAAATGAAGGAGGTTGTTTGCGCTTCTACTCCTCTGCATTCAACAGAAGAGCATGCGTTAACACAAACAAGGCAAACTGAAAATTAAAACTTGAACAAATAACTAATAAAAGCTTAACTCAGTCAAGTAGCTAATTTCTAAGATCCCGACAATGGCGCCAAAAACTTGTTGTGACCAAACACACTCACGCAAGTATATGTGGTCGTCAAGAAATAGAGTAGTGAGTAGAGTATTATTCCCACAGAGACTTACGATTAACTTCCGACTGATTCAAACTTAAATAACTTATCGATTGAAAAGTTATTCTCAAAAAATATATAATTTTCTTATTTACTACCTAAACTATCAAGTAATTAATTAACTACAAATCAACCAAAACAATTAAGAAATTTCAGATAACAACCAGTAGGAGAGGATATTTAAGGGTCACGAGTTAGCTAACAATTGTGTTGCGTTCTTGGCTTAAAATGACTAATTGATTTATCTGTATTGTTTATTGACAATGTTGATATTACTCATAAGAATTTGTCGAGTTCTTACTCTCCTATTCAAGCTAATTTAATGCCTATATATCTGTGGAATTAAGATTAACAAGAATGCATTCACACTTCCTGTATTTTAACCAAGCAACGCAATTAGGTATATGTCTATCCTAATTGCAAATCCATTCCCCGACGCCCAGGTTCAAGGACTTTCTCTATTTAATTTTATATGCAGTCTAGCAATCCCACTTTCGAGTTCAAATCTAGATTCATAGATAGTATCTCACAATTAACTACTCAGCAAAATAATTAAGAGCGGAATTAAATGAACATCCCAATATGATAAAATCAAAATAGTCAATTTAAAATTCAAACATCAACATTCATGTATCACCCATAACCCTAGAACAATAATCTTCTTGGCCACTCATGTTCATACAATCATCAAAAATAATGTTTTTAAATATAAACTCAATGAATACAGGAATAAGGATGGAAATATTGATCAAATTCGTGCTCCCAAGTGTTCCGTCCTTTTTGTTTTTCTCTCCAAGTTAGGTCACCCCCACAAAATCGTGTTTATTTGTGTATTTATACAGTGTAAAAACAACCCTGGATGAATATACCCTTTCCAAGATGAAGTAGAAATTATTCTACAGATTTTGCACACTCGCGCCGCCCTTGTGTATTTTTCAGCGTTCTCTTGGCAGGCCCCTCTTTACACTGCCGCATCGCGCCCTGTGGCGTCCCATGCAGCACGGTAGTGTAAATTTCTCAGGGTAAACTTGTTTTGTCTTCTTTTGACATCCATACTTGGTACACGACCCGCGAACACGATTCCATTGTAATTTATTGGGATTTTACTCAGACTTCAAAGCTCCAAATTGATCGATTTAGCTCCAAATTAACTTTTAAACTTGGAATTACTTCTTGAAAGGAATAAAATACGTACTAAGTGTAATTCACTATCATTTAAGCTCAAACACACATAAAATACAGTAATTAGAGTGCAATACTACGGCTAAAACATTAGTTTCTAGCCTAGCATCAGTAAGAGGTTTGAAGTTATAAGTGTTAGATTATATATCAACATTAAGGTGAATCAACGATAGACGGATAAAATTTCAAGCGTATGAGAGGAGATTATGATGTCATTTGTTAGATGAACAGTAATAAGGAAAAACAAAAGGATTTAGATTTATACATGTAGGATAAGTAGTGAGAGAGTAACTTGGAGTTAGGTAGCAGGCCTCGGTAATAATAAACCGAAGTAAGAGTTATGGTATAGTATGACCTACCTATATGTAGTAAAGCCATAAGCATAGATAATCGGGGCTATGAAACAAGATATATCAATAGTCATAAGTTCGAAAAAGTACGAAGTGAAAAATTTCAATACATCTATAGATGCCCAGAGAGATAGCTTGTCATAGTTTTGTATATGTTCACAAAGTGAGGCCTAGAGATTGGCTAAAAGCTGGAGAAAAAGGAGAGAAGAGTCGCATAGGCGCACATACAAGGAAAATATTAAAGTATTCATAATATCTATAAGTGACGAGACTGATAAGCGCATCGGTCAACATTCAAGGACGAATATTCTAAAGGGGGAATGATGTTACACCCTATGTTTTCGTACTTAAAAGTACGTCCTAAGTCACTGATGTAAGATAAAAAATGAGATCATCTTTTAAAGTATATTAAGTAATCTAATAATGTTACTTTGTAGGTTACAAGTATTTAAGATCATGAATAACAAGCCCCAAGAGGGTTGGAAGGCTTAGAAGCTAAACGAATTGAAGAATATAAGTTCGTTGAAAGTCGACAAGTTGGAAATGTTATGATATGTACTTTTGCAGAGAGGCTAGGGTTCTTGACATGATAAGGAGGTTATATGATGAGTTATTTTAGTTGAATGATAATTGTGTGACTTTTTGAAGTTAAGCGAGTTGTGGAACAAAAGTTAGCAAATGTCATCACAAGTCACATTCATAATGCGCTGAAAATTAGGTCAAATATAGCTGAGATTTTCTCCCAATATACTTGGAATTACAGGATGATCCACCTATGAAAATGAATATCTACGAGCCTAATTTCTAACTCATTAAACCGTTTGTTGATACGACATCAAAGTAGAGAGATATTCGCATTTCTGTGGGACTGCACAACAAGCTCCCATTGGGACCAACTTAGGCGGTGGATGATTCTCCAACCTTTAAAGATCAGGGAAAGGCTCATTTGGGTTCCTTTATCGACCCAACCAGACCATATACTCTCCCTAAACACTCTGAAAGCAGTCTCCGTGATTCTAGAGTGAAAACCAAAGGTAAAAACATGAATCAAACACTACAAATCTCGTCGTGCTAGTGAGCTTCTTGTTCTTCTTGTGGTTGCTGATTTTCGTGTGGTTCCATGTGGGGGATTGTTTTAAGTGGTGTATTTTCTTCAAAATACTCTCCAGAGGGTTTCATATCAACCCTAAGTAATTTCAAGTATTTCGAAGTGATTCTAGAGCCGAGAAACCCGAAGTGCTTTCTAGTTTCTCTTCCTTGTTCTTGTGGATGCATTGGAAGGATACTTCATGGTGAAGTAATCTCAAATTCGATTTGTTCCATATGTTTGAATGTAAGGAAACTCTTATACATTTATTTGATGTTATCCAAATTATGGCTAAGTCGTTGAAGCTAGAACTTGTGAGATATCGATCGAAAGACTTGTTAGTAATGTTGTTGATTGTTGGACTGTTTGGGGGGTAATCTTGCAGCGTTTTATGGCTGTAGAATTTATGGAATAACATGAGTATATTGTGTTGCTATTATCAACATGTTCTTGAATATAAATCAGAGGAAAAGGGTTCAAAATATAGTGTTGTTAGACATGAACTGAGCTTGCCGCTAGACATGTTATTGTGCTGGTTATGTTCCATATAGCTACTGGTTGTTGTTTGGGTTGTTGCTGTAATATATAACGTGGGAAATGTTACAAAATCAGGGGAGATTCTACTATTTTAATATATAATGAGCTTGTCGTTCGTTGTTTTAATTGTACTTTTTTTAAGTTATTGATAGCATCATTATCGTAGTTGTAGATTAAGGTTCAACAAGTTGTGTTCAGCATGGTTATTGGACATATTGTGATAAGCTATGTTACGGCAAAACCTTTCCTTCATTTTGGATTGATCCCGTAACTACATGCATTTGATAACGAGACATAAGGAAAAGTTCGTATTCTTTAATTTATGTACATTATCCTAGTCTCATAAATTATAGTATTCTCCCATATCCAGACACTATATTCTGTTAAGAATTGACTTCTTCCATTCAAGAGAGCAGAGGGTCTATATATATAGTATTATAGTATTTTCACCACCACCGAGCTATAATTGGTGGGCAGGCCCCTATTGGTCAACCTCGGATTAGATGGTAAGGTACATACCGAGCCTATTGTGGTCGAGCGCCTATGGGCGAGCCAAAATGGCCAAGATACCGAGTCTAGTATGGTCGAGTGCCTATGAGAGAGCCTACTACGATAGATAGCCTTATAGGGTCGCAAAACTATTTACTTACTATATTAGGAAAGTTGAGTCAGTATCAGCAGGTAAGCATATCTCCAGATCATCTTTGACTCCCAGTTACTTTTAGTTATTATATTATAAGTTCAGTTTTAGCTTTCAATTATTATATTTCCTTTCATAATCGGTACATTATTTTGTATTGGCGTCCCTTTTGTCGGGGACGCTGCATTTCATGCCTGCAGCTCTTGATAGATAGCTGGATAGACCTTCCTAGTAGACAGGGTCAAACATCAGCTTGATTGGTAAGATCCACTTCCTCAGAGTTACCAGGTCTTAGACCTTGGAGTCTATTATATATATATATATATATGTTTGATTGGTTGGTCAAGGCCCTGTCCCGACCATGATACAGTTTGTAGACAAGTCTTCTATATTTAGTATGTTAGTATTGTGGCCTTTCTAGCCCTTTGTGCATGTTTGGTTTGGTACTGTTTGTTGTAGACGTTCATGGCAGCCTCGTCGGCCTGCATAGTTATGTATATGAGCTTTTGGGTATGTTTACCCCTCATATGAGAGAGACGTTACTCTTAGATGATTCAGAATATGGTCGCATCGTCCTTGATTGGTATTGTTAGCTTGCAGGTAGGCCTCTTTAAGGGTTACCCCTCAAGAGTTCACAGTTACAAAGTGGTACGCTTGGGCCGAGTATGGCACCAGGTGCCGGCCACACCTCCCTAGGTTTGGGGCGTCACAATTGTATTATGTTTTTGTGAGGTGTTTAGCATTTAGAGATTTGATCCGATTGATGACTAATCTTAGGACATAGAGCCATGTTGTTATTGATATTGAGGTGACGCATGCACCAGGCCTCAAGAGAGTGTTATATTGCTTTGATATGCGAGAGTAAGGTGTCTTACAAACTATTAGAACTCCTCTTTATATAGTAGAGGAATTCTTCTTATGGTATAACTCTAATTACATAAGAAAATCCAATGATTAGCTAAATAAATGTTCTTGATGTGATGCGTTCCGAAATTTTCGCCATGATCTTTGACCAGTCGTGGATATCTCGTCTTTCTGTTATTATGTGATCTTTGGTCTTGTACGATGCCTATCTTATTTCGTCTCGATCACTACTGGTCTCGATCTCGACAGGTACCTCGAATTTCGAACTCGGTACCTTATCATCATGCCTCAATCTGATCTATTACGGGACCGATCTTCGATCCATACCCCTGGTCTCGATTAATTAGTAAAATCGGGTGGGCCCGGTTTTTAACCTTATAGAGATAGTCCCCTCATTTTTTTAGAGTGTAATGAAAAGAAATGAATTGAATCTTTGACCTTTACCCCAATTTGTCATGACGTCACATGACATTATCACCGTGACGTAAGCGACAGAAGTGATCGAAACGTCCCGTCGGTGCATTTCCCCAGGCATTTAATGTGCGTCAGTTGGTAGTCGGCCACTAGTAGTTTCGAACCATCGACGTGAAACCTATAAATAGGCCTATGTTCCACTCTTTCAAACATTACTTTCACCTCTTCTGTTCTAGCCTTCAAAGTTGTTTGCAACTTATCAAGTTCTTCATCTGCAGATCTTCAAATTTTGACGTCAATCTCTTCTTAAAACACCAAATGTCTTCATCTTCATCTCTCTTTAACTTAAAAACCTAATGGCGATAACGTCAAAGACGGTGCCATAAAAGGAGACCGCTTCATCCTCCCAGCCGGGCGGCGGGAAAACATCGATGGAGCCACACTTTGAGGAATGTATTCCTAGAGGGTGCGTTATCAGCTCCAATTTCAACATCGTGAAAACCCCATCTGTCCCCGGTCGCTACGAGCCGGTATCGAGATACATATGCTCGATGCCTGAGGGCTTCCTTAAGAGAGTGAAAACGTATTGTAGCTGGAAGAATAAGGAGGTCACAATACAGACCCCCGAGGAAGATATTACCACCCACGTGCAAGGGTTCTTGAGTGTTTACACTTACCCTTTTGTATACGGCTAAAATTGGAAAGCCTGATTTCATGGCCACTTCGATGAAAATGAAGGGTCGAAGGCCCGAGCTTGGCATTGAGGGGCACATCAAGGGTCCTCGACCTCGAGGTAGTACGAATCAAGAGTTGACGTGAAAAGGCGGGAAATCCGCAAGAGACACGTAGTTAAAGCTGACAAAGTACACAAGATAGTACATACCCGTACCATGGCATTAAATGGTTGCACCAGTCATATCTCTTTACATTAAATAGTTCTACCAACTGTGTTTATTTGTAATGATTACGTGTGTACTATGATGGGACTCTCCTTCTTATATAAAAGGGACCCTTTGTGATGTTTTATACTTCAATACCACACAAGAGGGGGGGGGGGGNTCTACTAGTGCGGAATAATAAATGCAGTAAAGTAAAAACACAGAGATTTTTATGTGGAAAACACCTGGCTCAAAAGGTGAAAAAACCACGACCTACTCCTCAGTAAGATTTCCCCAAACTCTTCACTACATATCTGAGCCAAACAACATTTACAAAATAAAATTTTCTGTAAACCTAAGGACTAACTCTAATCCCTTTGTAGCAACCTAGCCTCTAGCTAATTGCGACAAGCTTCTAGTTAACTCTAACTTGAAAAATGTGTACCTATTACAATTTATTCTAATAAAGCTGAAAGATACAATATTAAACCACCTACTACAACCAACTAGACTCAAAAGACAAACAAATGGAACATGTTCTTCTAGCTGGTCAGTAGCCTTCGTATCGCACAAGGATTCTGCTTGCAAAATTTCTCTGATAATTTTGCCTTCAGTTCTTGTTTCAATTCTGTTTTTGTGCGAATAATCTTCAGTAGGAATACTTCAACATTAGATAGCGCCAGAATTTAAGATATTCTTGTTTAGTTCTAATGCAACTCTTCCTTGGTGGACGAGTTTGTGTTTATCTGAACTCCCTTCCTTTATTTCTGTACTTTCTGAACTCGAACTCTAACCCCTTATCAATTTGAAACCTTTTCGTATTAGGAGACAGCCTCTTAAGTCATGGATAATTCACAGATCACGTTTATCTCCTGTGCATGTACGGTTCTTGTGCAAATTGGTTCTTTCGAGATGTTTGCCCTGATGGACCTGGTTCAACTGGGTTGTCATTTGTCAATCTTCAAACCCACGCAGTAGGTCAACAAATTCCCTTTTTTGACGATGACAAACTCTGTGCCCAACCCTGTATAAACTTCAAACACTTTATATGGTTTTAAGCATTTATCATGGAGAGACAAGGTTCATTAGGTTATAAATATCACAACTTTTAAAATTTTGAAAAAGCACATATATCTTCCTCTTTTTGGCATCATCGAAATGTTGCATAATGATAAGCTTACCAGAGTTGTTAACAATTACTCATGGTCATTGAGGCAACTGCAGGTGCAAACATGATGAATCATCAAAAGAAACCAATAAATGTAAGCTACCTAAGAAGCTGAGACAAGTCAATAACAAAAATAGCAGAATTCATTGATTAGCACACAATTTAAGCACCATACAAAAAAAACTAAAGCAGTCACTACCATGAGCAAAAATAACAAAAACAGAAACAGAACAACTGGGCAAAGAGGGGTTTTGGTAGCCTTGGAATTCCTAAGGTTGGGAAGGTGCAGATGAGGTTGGGGTCTTTTCTTGAAGTAGATGAAGCATTTGTTGAAGAACACCTTCATTTTTCTCCTTCTCCTTGGCTAGTTCAGATCTGAGAGCATCTCGCTCAGCTTCAACCTCATGAAGGCGAGAATTCAATCGAATGATCTCTGCATTCTTTATCTCTCCTTCCTGCACCAATGACCTGACTTTTCTATTGAATGGCTGCTACCTAAATGAACCAGGTTCATCCTCAGGAACATTGACAATATAATCACATGCCAGCAAAGTGTCTTCCAAAAATAATCCGTAGCAGTAGCCATCTCAGCTTTCTTCACAGGAACCTGAAAGTGGGCAAGCACAACTGTCAGAATAAAGCCATAAGGAATAGCGTGTGCTTTGGTTCCATTTACAACTCTGTCCAAGAGGTGGATGATGAAATTTGGTCAGTTAATCTGCTTTCCCCTGTACAAGCACTCCATAAGTGTTAAGTCCATGTACTTGGCGATGTGCCTACGCTCTTGTCTTGGCAGCAGAAACTTTATCACAAATTCGAAGAGTAGCTTGTTCTAGGGCTGCATTTCACTTTTGAACACTGGCCTTGGCTCAAGTTCCTTCTCATTTTCACAAAAGAATATGGTGATGTTGCCAGCTGAGGTCATTCCATCAAGACTGGGCCATCATTGCCTAGTGTAATCATCATAGCCCTCATCAGGGATATTCAGAATCTCTCCCAACTCCTTTGCATCAAAAGTGATATGAATCCCCTTGACTGTGGAGGTTACCCTGCCATTCTTCACACTTGCATTTGCCATAAACTCCACCAATTCATTCCTCGCCAGCCTTCCTTCTAGGTTAAGGACCAAGCCCTTCCATTCCTGCACATCCAGTGCATTCAACAACAAAATCATTCCTGATTCTTCCAGATCTCTCACCAGCTTTCCTTTAAGAATAGTACGCTTTCCAAAAATGGTGAGTTTGTCAGATTGCTCACCAGAGATTTCCTCTTCACCTCCACTCCATTCACTTTCTTCTTCAACAACTTTCACTTTCTTGGCCTTGGACCTGGTTCTTTTAGTTGTGCTTGAGGGTGTGGCAGACACAGAAGCTGACTTATTTGAAGAAGCCTTAGCCTTCTTGGGCTTGGGTGTCTCAACCACAACTGGAGCCGGCTGCTCCTCATGATGGACCAGGTCCATCATCTCATCATAAACATTAACAACATCAATAGGCTCTCCTAACTTTGCCTTTCCCTTGGCGTCTTTCTTTTTATTGCTCTCTCTCAGAGCCCTTTCTAACTCCTTTTCTCCTTGCAGTACTTCTTGTAGCACGAACCTTTGGGGAAGAAACATCAGCAGATATTGAAACTTTTCTTTTTTTGGGGGTAGTAGCCTTCTTTGATTTTGAAGTTCTTTTCCTCTTGGGATTGTAGGAATCCCCAGCTTCCTCAGCATCTCAGCCAATGTCTCCTCGACAGATGAACTAGGTTCATCTATTGATTTTTGTAGGCTCTCTAAACCTGCTGATGCTTCCCCATCAATACTTCCCCCTAAATATGTGACTCCTTCTTCATTTATCACAGGAGTGGGGCGACAAATAGCCAATGTGGCACCATCCTCCCCAGATCCCCTTACAAAACCTCTTTCTCCCTCTCTCTCGAGATTTTTTCCCAGTTTTCTTTGCCTATCTGGCACTTCTACATCAACAACCGACCCAACCAACACAAACATGTTTTCAGTAGTAGCAGTTTCAGATTCAACTTCAAGATTACCTTGCTCAGAACTGGATGAATCTGGTGCTTCATCCTCATTAGCGGATTTGAAGGATTCACTTGAAGATTCAGATATATGAACCTCACTGGCTTTAATAAAATCCTCCAATAATCTTGCACGAGAGCTAGAAGAAACTGATTTTCTGGCCAAAACTTTTACTCTTCATGCCATGGGTGCTGGAGTAGGGTTAAGTGTGGGTTCAGGAGTGGGTTCAAGAACTGGAGGGTTTTGGGGAGATGAAGATTTGTTTTGTGAATCTGAACTATAAACTGAAGTAGAATTAGGACTGGAACTTTCTTCACCATGATCAGAGTTTGTATAGGAAGATGAAGCAGGGGGTGGTGAAGACATTGTTATGAATTTTTTGAAGTAAAGAGATGATCAGTTTTGGTTAGAAGAATAATGAACTTTGTTCGACTTATTATGTTATGAAGTGGGGAGGTAATGATGGGCCTTTTATAACATGTGGCTATTAATTATACAACGGACATAACATTTACTCAAGTGGGAGTCTAACAGATGTAGGAGTGTCATTGATTAGACAGTTAAGAATTTCCTACCTCTAGGCTAATTGAGTACCGATGGGACTTCCTGGAACGAGTTCATTTAGGGATAAGTACAAAGAATTTGAAATGAACCAAATATAGATAGAATCATGTTCATCTGTGACTGTAATTAATTCAATAATTGTATGAATATGAGCACGTACCTTGTCAGTCAGTTAAAGTATTTAATTTGCCTAAATTTACAAAGATAGAAAAATATAATTAGCAACCAGAAAATCATATTACATGGAAAGAGAGTATGACAGTAAAGCCATGATGCTGAGCAATGATTAGTCTGGTTGATTATCTATGTTAGTGTTTCTAGCCAAAAAATTTTTATTTTTTTTCAATTAAATGATCTCAATCATCCCTAATTCAAGTCGGTTTCTCTCAAAATGCTCCCTACTTAGTAATTTAGTAAAGATATCTGCAATTTGTTGGTCAGTAGAACAAAATTTGATTGAGATCATTCCTTTTTCATAGTTATCCCTTAGGAAATGGTGTCTAACATCTATGTGCTTAGTTCTTTTATGATGAATCGGGTTCTTCGTCATACTTATTGCACTAGTGTTGTCACATAAAATAGGAATGCATCCAACGTCTATACCAAAGTCCATGATTTGTTTCTTGATCCATAGAAACTGAGCACATCATGAGGCTGCAGCCACATATTCAGCCTCAGCAGTAGACAAGGCTACTGAATTTTGTTTCTTGGTGGCCCAAGACACAAGGCAGGAGCCCTAAAAGTGAGCCATGCCTGAAGTACTTTTCCTGTCAGCCAGGAAACCTGCATAATCAGCATCAACATATCCTACAAGGTCGAAATTACTACCTTTAGGATACCAAAGGCACAAATCTGTGGTGCCTTTCAGATATCTCAAAATTCTCTTCACAACAGTTAGGTGGGACTCCTTTAGATTTGCCTGAAACCTAGCACACAGTCCTACACTGAACACAACATCAGGTCTGCTGGCAGTGAGATATAATAGAGACCCTGTAATAGAGACCCAATCATCCCTCTGTGTAGCTTTAGATCAACAGATGAACCAGGTTCATCCACATCTAATTTTGTAGTTGTGGCTATGACGGTGTTTATTTCCTTTGAGTCTTCCATTTTAAATTTCTTGAGCAATTATTTCACATACCTTTGTTGATGGATCATTGTTCCATTTGAATTTTTCTTGATTTGCAAGCCTAAGAAGAAGTTTAGCTCACCCATCATACTCATCTCAAACTCACTCCCCATAAGTATAGCAAACTCCTTACTCAATTTTTCAGAAGTCGCCCCAAATATGATATCATCCACATATATTTGCACAACCAGGAGTTATTTACCCTTTTCCTTTAAGAACAAGGTGTTGTCAATTTTACCTCGTTTGTATCCATGTTCTAGCAGGAATTTTGATTGATGCTCATACCATGCTCTTGGTGTTTTTTTGAGACCATGAAGAGCCTTGTCAAGTTGTATACATGGTCAGGTGACTCCTTGCTTTCAAAACCTGGAGGTTGTCTGACAAATACACCTTCCTTCCGATAGCCATTGAGGAAGGCATTCTTAACATCCATCTGATGGAGAGTGAATTCCATGTGTGCAGAAAATGCTATAAGAAGTACAATTGCCTCCAGTCCTTCCACAGGGGCAAAGGTCTCATCATAGTCAATTACCTCTTCTTGACTGTATCCTTGAACAACCAGTCTACCCTTGTTTCTTGTAACAGTTCCATTCTCATCAAGCTTGTTCTTGAAGACCCACTTTGTGCCAATCACTGATCTGTCTAGTGGTCTGGGTACCAAGTGCCAAACTTGACTTCTTTCAAATTGATTAAGCTCTTTTTGAATGGCATTTACACAGTCAGCATTTTTTAGGCTTCACCAATGTTCTTTGGTTGAATCAAGGATAGAAAGGCATCAAACGCACACAGATTTTTCAAAGAGGATCTTTTTTTTATTCCAGATGTTAGATCTATTATGATGTTCTCAAGAGGGTGAGAACTCTGATATCTGTGTGGTTTGAGAACCAACTGTTCACTTCTGGATAGTTCCATAGCGTCTTGTTGTTGTGGAACATGACCAGGGCCAAGGTTCACATGTTGAGTTCCCCCTGTCATGTTGCTTGGGGTTGTTGGACCTGGTCCATCACCTGTTCCATCTTCCATTTTTGCGTCAATGTTTTCACTGCTTCTCACCAGTCTAAGCTCCTCATCTTCTGGTTCCTGTCTCTCAGCAAGAGTGTTAGTTTCATCAAAGACAATATGTACACTTTCTTATAGACACATAGTTCTTTTATTATACAATTTATAAGCTTTGTTGTGTGATCAATATCCCAAGAATACTCCCTCATCACTTCTGGGATAAAATTTTCCTAGGGAATCTTTTCCATTATTGTGCACAAAGCACTTGCATCCGAAAGCCCTAAGGTGGGATATGTTGGGCTTTCTCCCCTTCAGTAATTCATAAGGAGTTTTCTCTACCAGAGGCCTGGTCATGCATCTATTAATTATATAGCATGCAGTGTTTATAGCTTCTTCCCAGAATCTATGAGGTAGTTTACTAGAAAGAAACATGGTTGTTGCCATATCTTCAAGAGTTATATTCTTTCTTTCAACAACCCCATTTTGCTGTGGGGTTCTAGGGGCAGAAAAATTGTGATTGATACCATGTTCATCACAGAACTCAGCAAACTTTGCATTCTCAAATTCAGTACCTTGATCGGATCTTATTGATGCTAGTTGATTTCCTAACTGATTTTGAGTTTTCTTAACAAATGAGGTGAACATATCAAATGCTTCATCCTTAGATGTCAGAAATAATGTGCAAGTGAACCTTGAATAGTCATCAACTAGCACCATTACATATTTGTTACCACCTCTGCTCAGAGTTCTCATAGGACCACCTAGGTCCATATGAACCAGTTCCAACGTCCTGGTGGTACTGACCATTTTCTTACTTTTGAAAGAAGATCTTACCTGTTTCCCCTTTGCACATGCCTCACAAACTTTGTCTTCCTTCAACTTAATGTTAGGAAGCCCTACCACTAAGTATTTAGAGACTAGTTTGTTTAGCTGTTTTGGACTTGCGTGACCAAGTCTTTTGTGCCACAGGAGGGGATCACTGTCCAACACACTTAGGCAAGTGAGTTCATTTTCCGACAATGTGGACAAGTCTATGACATAGATGTTATTCATTGTTTTTCCATGCAAAATAATCTTGTTAGTAGAAAGGTTAATCACAAAACATTTTGTGGAAGTAAAGGCAACCAGGTTACCTCTGTCACACAGTTGTGACACACTGATCGGGCTATATTTCAAGCCATCTATCATATACACATGTTCAATGGAACGTGTGTCATCCTTACCTACCTTACCAACCCCAATAATTTCACCTTTCTTTCCGTTTCCAAAGGAGACATTTCCTCCTTTGAGGCTTTCAAGTGAAAGGAATTGTTCCATGTTCCCTGTCATATGCTTTGAGCAGCCACTATCCAAATACCAAATTTGGTTGCCTCCTCTCACTTGAACCTACAAAAAGGAATAAGGGGTTAGTTTTAAGAACTCAAACTATTTTGGGTCCTTTTCTATGAGAGAATGGATGAATCAAGCTTTCTCTAGCCCAATTTGGTAGCCAATTTTTCTTTTTAACAAAACTCTCATTTCTTCGACTGGCCTGCTCTTTTGCAGTACACTCAATTTCGTAGTGGTCAGTCTTACCAAAGTGGGTGTAGATTTTATTCTCAGGGAGAGTGAGATACTTTCTTTTGGGATCCCACTTGGGCAATTGACTTCCAAAGCCAGTCCCTCTCCGGTTGCTACTATGATTCTCTTCAAGCCATATCAAGGCATCAGAGGATTTATTCCATTTACAAGTTCGATCTAATTCATGTTTGACTTTCCCAAGTTCATCTTTAAGAGTTCTTATCTGTTCATCCTTGGAATACATCTCATCTTTTGGATTTCCCACATTTCTTCTAACATGATATGAGAATGATCAACAGCCTTTTTACTGGATCCTAGCTTTAGCTTTCAGTTTTAAGATTTTAGTTCTAGAATCTCAGTTTCAAGTGGAAGAACCTGGTTCAACAAGACAATGTTTTTCTTTTCAAATTCACTTAGTCTTATTTCCAGGTTCTGCATTTTGCTTTTATCATTTCACATTTTATAGAGAGTTGTTCCTTCTCTTTGGTTGTTTCTTCGGAATCATCTATGAAATAAAGTAGCAACTCAGAGATTTTTTCCTTAGATATGAACTTTATTTTATTTTTAAGATGGGAGATACTTACCTCTTGTTCTTCATGTGTTTCCTCATCGGATTCTCCAAATGACATGAGCGCATGATCTTCATTCTCACCATCTTCTGATTCTTCATCTGAACTTTCCCCCCAAGCACCAACCATAGCTTTTGTTGTGGTTTTCTTGGGTTAGACCTGTTCCTTCTTCATGTTCCTTCTTTCTGTTCCTTCTTTCATATCTCTCCTTTTTCCATGCCATTTCCCACTGAGGACAATTCTTGATAAGATGGTTATTTTTTCCACACTTGTAGCATCCCTCGTTGGTTGCCCTTTCTTGAGCTTTTGCTTTGTTATAATTTCCTCCTCTAGAGATGCCCTTCTTCCTTATTAGAAAGTTTCTAAATTCTTTGGTAATCATGGACATCTCATCTTCCTCAAGATCTCCTCCCTAGGTGATTCTCAGTGCTAGACTCCTCTCCTTCTTTGGACCATCCATCTTTATTGTTTGCCTTCTAAGTTCATAGGCAGTAAGGTTTTCAATTAGTTCATCCAATCTGAGGGTTGCCATATTTTTGGATTCCTAGATAGCAGTGATTTTTCTTTCCGAGGAGATTGGTAAGACCCTTGTCAGGATCTTCTCTACCATGTCCTCTTCAAGAATGACTCTACGAAGAGACTTAAGTTCATTTGTCAAAGTTGTGAACCTTGTGTACATCTCTTGGATTGTCTCTCCTTCTTTCATAGTGAAAGTTTCGTACTGTGAGTATACAAGAGTACCTTTTGATATTTTTACCTGAGGTGTTCCTTCATGGTCTACTTGCAAGGTATCCCAGATTTCTTTGGCAGTGGTGCAGCTTTGGATTTTCCTATCCTCGTATGGACCTAGTCCACACACTAGCCACTTCTTGGCTTTTGCATTCTTTTCCCATTTCTTCAGATCCTCAGCACTGCAGTCAACTCTAGTCTTTAGTACATCTACACCTTCAGCAGTCTTCATCATGGTAGCTAGAGGACCATCAGTAACTATGTCCCAGAGTTTATAGTCTTCTCCAATCAGGTGGTCACTCATCATGTTCTTCCACCAAGAGTAATATTGGCCATTGAAGTGTGGTGGCCTTGTAGTTGATTGAGCCTCCCAGTTTCAAGGTGGTGCCCTCATTTTGATCTTTTCCAAGGTCTTAGCCTTTTCAAGGATAATTTGCTCTGATACCAATTGATGTTTTATACTTCAATACCACACAAGAGGGGGGTGATTTGTGTGGTGTTCAATTTTTCGAGTGTTGTCTCAATTGAACAACTTTGTTATTCTTGGTGTTCCAACTTCTATTAGTGCAGAATAATAAATGCAATAAAGTAAAAACACAGAGATTTTTATGTGGAAAACACCTGGCTCAAAAGGTGAAAAAACCACGACCTACTACTCAGTAGAATTTTTCCAAACTCTTCACTACAACTCTGAGCCAAACAACATTTACAAAATAAACTCTTTTGTAAACCTAAGGACTAACTCTAATCCCTTCGTTCGAGATGTTTGTCGTGATGGACCTGGTTCAACTGGGTAGTCATTTTTCATTCTTCAAAACCACGCAGTGACTTGGGTCAATACTTTTTCACTTTGCAAGACACATGATATTCAATATACAAGAACAACAACATTCTCTGATCTCTAATTTAAACATTCTCTATAATTGTTCCATCGATTTATTTTTTCCATTTATTGTGTTTCATTCATTGTTCTTCGCTTATTACTTGCTATTGATCATAAGTAGACCATCCTTAAGGCCCCTCACCACTATTTCATAATTATCAATAAGCCCTGATCAAGCTTCCCAAGCTCGACCTCGAGGCTTGCCCGGATACTCTAAAGACCGGCCTCTTCGATACCCGGTTTGCGTAATCTAGTCCATTTCGCTCCTATTTCATTTTTATCGCTTAATACTCAACATCTACTACTTAAATAGCTGATATTAAAATAGATCACATATTTTTAGAACCACATAATCAAATATAATTGTAATTATAATTTTCACGGTAAACAGTTTGTCGCCCACCGTAGGGATAAAAATAATAGTAATTGTTTTAGTGCTGGTTTTCTAAAAACACAGGTTCTTCTTCACATTTTTCTTGCCCAATAATCTATTTAGGTCAGAAAATGTCTAACTCAGTAAACGCTCATGAAAACAATGTTCGTGAGGACCACGGAGAGAATTGCGCAGCTTCTTTGGGTGTCGCTATGCCACCACAGAACTCTGAAGGGGCACCAGTGCAAATTCCTGTCAATGAAGGCTCGCACAACACCCAACATGTCTATGTGAGCTCACATACAAACAGAAGCGTTCGTGAAAGAGACCATCATGAAGAACAGGGAACCCCTGCCCAAAGGGAAAGGGAAGTTAGTTTTCATGTTATTTTTGAAATGTTGCAGGCACAACAGGTGGCTACTGCTCAGCTACAAAGCCATCAGAAAACCCCGAGTGCGGCACCACCAGAAACGGCTCCTCAAGTCGAACAGGCACCGAAAAGATCGAGCAATAATGGGTTAGCAGCCGACCCCGCCATCATGAAAAGACTCGGAGACCTTGCAAAAAGGATTGAATCAGGCGAAAAGAAGATAGAGGCTAACGACAAAAAAGTGGAGACCTACAAATCGAGGGTCGATCAGATCCCAGGCGCCCCCCCGATCCTAAAGGGTGTAGATTCAAAGAAATTCGTGCAGAAGCCACTTCCGTCTAGTGAAGCTCTGATTCCTATCCCGAAGAAATTCAGAATGCCCGATCTCCCAAAGTACAACGGAATTTCGGACCCCAATGAGCACATCACAGCCTACACTTGTGTTGTAAAAGGGAACGACCTGAGAGACGAAGAGATCAAATCTGTTCTATTGAAAAAACTCGAAGAACCACTATCCAAAGGAGCAATCATGCGGTACCATAACCTGCCCCCAAACTGTATAGATTCATTTTCCATGATGACGGACTCCTTTGTGAGAGCACACATTGGTGCCATCAAAGTTGCTATGAGAAAATCTGATGTTTTCAAAATCAAGCAAAGGGAGAATGAGATGTTAAGGGAATTCGTGTCTCGTTTTCAATTGGAACGAATGGAATTGCCGCCAGTCTCCGATGATTGGGCGGTACAATGTTTCACTCAGGAATGAGCTAAGCTCGATAGCTTCAAAGTAGCTGAAGGAGAATTTGATCGAGTACCCCGCCATAGTCTAGGCAGATGTGCACAACAGTTACCAGTCGAAGATCAGGGTCGAGGATGACTAATTGGAAGCCCCCACGGGTTTGGTATATCCTAGTAGAATCTTAGCAAAGGAATTGAGGCTTCCAGAAAGAGATCCAAGGACAAACAAAAAAATATATCAACTGTACGTAGAAAATCGGAGAAACATCCCGAGACGGAACGTGCCTCGAAGTGACCCAAGGATAGACCGATGACAGAATACTCAAGGACTCGTGAGCAAAGTGTGGTTCGACAGGCATGAAGGGCCGGTAGAGGCACCCCGGCTATCTGAATACAACTTCAACATCGATGTTTCAGACATCGTATCGGCCATTAGCAAAACGCGATTCACGATACCCACGGTCATAGGACCAAAGATTGCAGACAACTTCGAGAAGAGGTGGCCCGACTGATCAACAAAGGGTACCATCGAGAATTCCTCAGTGACCGAGTTAAAAATCAATTTCGGGAAAGAGAGGCAAACAAGAAAAATGAAACAGAAGAACCATGACACGTCATCCACATTATTATTGGTGGGGTCGACGTCCCTCAGGGACCCATTTTTAAGAAAACGAATGTATCTATCACCAAAGAAAAGCGAACTCGGAGCTACATACCTGAATGCGCCCTTTCATTCAGAGAAGAGGACATCGAGACCTTGTCTCAACCTCACAATGACTCATTGGTAATTTCTTTTCTTGTAAATATATTTCAAATTAAATGTGTGCTCGTGCATCCAGGTAGCTCGGCCAACATAATTCGGTCGAGGGTGGTAGAGCAACTCGGGTTGCTCAACCAGATCATACCCGCCTTTCGAGTCCTCAGTGGGTTCAACATGGCAAGTGAAATGACGAAAGGAGAAATCATCCCCCCGGTCGACGTAGACGGCACAATTCAGGATACCAAGTTTCATGTCATCGAAGGTGACATGAGGTATAACGCATTGCTTGGAAGGCCATGGATGGTGCCATCAACCCTTCACCAAATGATGAAATTCCCTACGAAGGATGGAGTAAAAATAGTATACGGAGAGCAGCACGCAGCAAGTGAAATGTTCCCAGTGAACGATGTGGCACCGACACCTTCTACATCGAAAGATCCAAAAAACAAGCAAACAACCGAGTGAAAATCAGAAACTACATCCTCGTAGGAACAAACGAAGGACTGTGTCGCGTCCTCGAAACTGATAACCAAAGCGGATTAAGGCTAGAGCGCCATCACAGCCAAGGTACAACCCTGCCCCTTTTTCTTTCACACTATACGCTAACCTGTGTGCAGTTCTTTGATTGAAAAGAGTCAAAGCACCTCCCGAATCGAAGGCCTTAGGTTTCAAAGCATGCGTTGCACTCTTTTTCCCCCATATCAAATTTTATCCCAAACGGGTTTTATCAGTGAGGCTTTTAACGAGGCAACACCCATATGCTCCCTAAGGAGAACTCACCAAGTATTCAGGGCTTCTCTTCGATCAACCTCGAATACTGAGGGGCATCCCCCCGGGAGATCACTAAAATGTGCCGAAGAGGGTCTCAACAGGAGAACTATATATCGGACCAAACGGTCGAATGAACCGTGTCTGTATAGAATAATCGAAACCTCGATGGAAAAAAAATTGTATACTTGTACCAAGTAATCAGAGAAGTACCTTCTATCATCAAAACATTTCGCACATCAAATAAGTTTCCCAATTTTACAAGAGACAACCCCAGGGCCAAAAATTTAGCAAGCACACAGGAATTGTCCTCGACAGTCACTCCACCGAATCGCCAGAACTCGAATCCATAAGACCTCAGGGCGGAAAACTTCTAACTCACAAGCCATCCATGAGGAAATATCAACAGCATGAGCCCTCCTCGAGGAAACCTCAACTCCAACTCGGAGACTACCCCCGACTGTCGGCTCATCAAGCTATTTAACTCGAAGCCGTAAGACCCCCGGGCCGGAAATATCGAACTCATAAGCCCTCCATGAGGCAACATAAAAACTGTAAGACCTCAAGCAAGGACTATAAAAATTTGTAAGACCTTAAAACAGGCATAAACCCCATATCAAAGTCAAGGATATATATCAAACTTGTAAGACCCAAAAGGCATACCCTCGATATAGACGCCATGGCTATCTCATTCGGGACTAAAAGGCTACGACCAAACACAATGACCAACGTCATAAGGCTCCGGCCAAAATAACGCAACTCGGAGACGTCCAACCGTTGCCATAAAATCATAGGCCTTCATTTACTTCGAAAAACTTCAAAAAGAACCGGTTAAAGGTTGTACCGACCTAAAGCGTAAGAGCCCAAGTCACCTGCTACATTAAAGATTGTACCAACCTAAAGAGTAAGAGCCCAAGTCACCAGCTATTTGTATCGACCTTATCCATAAGAGCCCAAATCTCCAGCTATAGGTCATACCGACACAAAGCGCCTCGAGGCCAATTTGAAAACCCGAGGGCTATTGAGCTCGAGTCGAAACCCGACTCAGAGACTAAGCCCGATACGATTAACTAAAGCGCCTCACGGCCAAAAAAGCGTAAGAGCCCAAGTCGCCCAGTATTAAAGATTGTACCAACCTAAAGCGTAAAAGCTCAAGTCGCCCGCTACATTAAAGGTTGTACGAACCTAAAGCATAAGAGCCCAAGTCTCCCGCTACACTAAAGGTTGAACGAACCTAAAGCGTAAGAGACCCAGTGGCCCGCTACATTAAAATTCGTATCGACCTTACACGTAAGAGCCCGAGTCTCTAGCTACAGGTCGTACCGACACAAAGTGTCCCTGGGCCAATTTGAAAATCTGAGGGCCGTTGAGCTCGAGTCGAAACCTGACTCGGAGACTAAGCCCGATATGGTTCACTGAAGCACCTCAAGGCCAAAAGAGCGTAAGGGTCCATGTCGCAAGCTACAACAAAGGTCATACCGACCTAAAGCATAAGAGCCTGAGTCGCCAGCTTAAAAGAGCCTCAAGGCCAATTTATAACCCCAATGGTTTCATCTCAAAGCCAAAATTCACCGGGAAAACTACCAACTTGCAAATCAAATCAAAGAATATTTCATATATATATATATACGTGTGTGTGTGTGTATATATATTACAAATACATATTTACAACGCTCCCACAAGAGTTTTATGCAAACAACAAAGCAGAAAATCCATTCTACTCTCAGGACTAGCTCCCTCAAAGGCCCTTCGGACCAACTCCCACTACGGCCTTCAAGTATCGGCATCAGCTCAAGACGAAAGGAAAAACTTGGCATCGATCTAGTCCGCCTCGGCCTGCTTTATCTCTTCCGAGAGGTCAAAGCCTAGCATGTATCTCCTCAAGGGTCTCCCTCCGGGACTTGCATCGGGCATACTCATTGCTCCTCCTCTCTTTGTTGGAAGCTCCTCTCAGCTCAGCCCGTGCATCGACAGCGTCTTTCAAGTAAACAACGACCTTCTTATCGCCCTTCGCTCGAGCTACCTCAGCTTCGGCTCGAGCATCCATAACCTCTGCCTTCGTATTTAGAAGATCAGCCTCGAGCTTGGAAATCCTGCTCGATTGAATTGAGCTATCTTCCCGGTCATTGAAAAGTTGTATCTCGAGGGCAGCAGCCTTGACCAAAGCATTCCTTTGGTCCGCAACATGCATGCCTAACTGCGCTTCCAATGCTTGGCATTCAAACCTAACTAGCCCGACCTCCCCCCAAAGGTGTTCTAATGCTTCTATTTTTTCATGCAACTGAAGCACCAAAGCTTTAATCCCAAAAACAAGAAAGGAAGCACATACCCCTTCGGGGTAAGGATTACCTAATGCTCGAGTTCGCCTTCACAAATCCGACTCCGATGCATCTCCACCCGAAGATGTATCAACTCTCTTGTCTTCTCATTGCAAAGGATCTTGAGAGATCTTTTCTTACCCGAAGCTTCCCGAAATCGGGCCACACAACGAAGCAGTTCGGCCATGAATTTATCAAAGACCTGCAAAAGAAAAAACGTCAGTTCAAAGAATGAAGATTCATAGCTAAAACTCCAGCAAAGCCGATCAGAACTAACCTCAAAACAGAGCCCATGGACCTCTGTAAAAGTTGAACATACATCTACCGGCTTGACCCCGTCAACCCCAGTTGAACCGCTCTCAACAAGGGTATGCTCACTCAAAATTTAAATTGGCCTGGGCGGCCCTTAGTCCCAAGCATCCATCGAAGTACCTTCGAGGACAGAAGCAGACGATGGTGGAGGACTGTTGGTCAGAAACGCACACTCAAGTATACATGGCCGACAAGTAATATAGGATTGTAAGTCCAGATATCGTACCCACAGAGACTTGTGATTAACTATCAACTAAATTAAACCCAAATAATTAATTTTTTCAAGCGAATACTAAAGTATGAATATTTAACTAAAATTAATCTAGAATAGTAAACTATGAAATTAACGAAACAAATTGGCGAAATTAGACATGAATTCAATAAGAGCCGATATTCTAGAGTTATGGGTTAGCAAACAATCCTGTTGAGTTTTCCACTTAAATCGTCTAATTAGTTTATCTAGTTTATTGATGGACGAGGTTAATATTGCTCGTAGCCTTCTCCCAAAGTACAACTCGCCTATTCAAGCTAACCTAACGCCTATATTCCTATGAAATTAGGGTTAACAAGAACGCATTAATAATTCCCGTATAATAACCAAGCAAGGCGATTAGGTATATTCCTATCTTAACCACAAATCCGCTCCCCTGAAGGGTTAAGATCTTGCTCTACCCAATCTTATATGCAATCTAGAATTCCCTCTCCCGAGTTCAATCCTAGATTCGTAGATAGTATTTAATTGGTGATCAAGCAATCAAAATATTAAGCGCAAGATTGGATAAATAAACCAATATGATAAAATAATAAGAATAATTCAAGCTTCAAACTACAATGTTCATATAGAACCCAAAACTCTAGAACTAATAAACTATGAAATTAAAGGAAAAGAAGAGAAGAAAAACTAGGTAGAAGCCTCCTTCAAGCGTGGTGTGTGTTCCTCCACGTCCAATCCCCTCAAAGTTGTGTTTCAAGGACCAGGCTCTATAGGCCAAACGCCCCCAAACGCCTGGTCTCACCAGGCTTTATAGCCCAAACGCCCGGCTAAAGCCTGCTATGCTTTACAGCTCAAACGCCCGGCTATAGCCAGGTTCACTACTTTTTGACTCTTGAGCGTATTTTTGACGTTTATGCATACATTTAGTTCGGCTTCCATCTCCAATTCACCTACACATGAAATAGACTCCATTATGCACATACGACGTGTATTTTTATCATTAATGCACATAAAATGTAAGGCACATAATGCTTTAAACCATGAATTATAGCCGAGCATCAAGGACTCTTGCTTTCTCTCTCTCGGGGAATCCCTCCTTCGAAATTACCCGCGGCTCGGGCCGTAGATAAAGAATCATCATCGCCAAGAGAGTCGACGTCTGCAGAATGGCCGACGTATATAAAGCTCTCCTCAGCAACGTCATCTCCTATATGCCTCTGTTAAGGCCCCGCCTCATGAAGGATGTCCTCGTCTATAGAGTATTTTTTTTTACTGTCCCCCCCTTGGGCTGTCCCTCTCCCCGAAGGGGCACGGTCTCATTTCGGAGAACCCACCAACACATGTGGCATCAGAGTTAGTACACACAAAAGGTAACATTCATCAAAAGGGATACCACACGACTCATACCATGGTTCTTTTTTTCCCATCTTCCCCTCAAGATATCACGCCATTTGCGCTCATCGTATCTCGAGGAAGGTGCCAAATTCCGAGTCCAGTCCGCAAGATCGGGGACCTCCCCGAGCATCCACGGGACCGCTGAAAAAGAGAAAAAAGAAACACTCTTATAAGTTGATAAAAGTAAAAGACATTATGGCACGACATGGTGCTTACGTTTGAAGTTCCATTTTTTAGGAAAAGGCAGGAACTCCGCTGAAATGATGTCGGCGGTCCTCACCCGAACAAACCGATTCATCCATCTACCGTTTCAGTCCTCGTAATCGCTGGCAATAAAAGGCCACTGACGTCGAAATGCAATCAGGCCTCGACAATGCTGGGGCCGATATAACCTAATGAGGTTGTTGAGGGTAAATTCGAGCCCAGCCTTTTCAGTGAAGTACCTCATCATCAGCACTATCTGCCAAAAGGACGGATGAATCTGCGCCAAAGTAACTCGGTACCTTTTATAGAACTCGAGCACAAGTTGATCGAGGGGGCTTAATGTAAACGGATACGTGTACACAGTCAGGAATCCCTCTACAAAACTCATAACGTTTTCTTCTCGAAAGGGTATCTGCAGCACCACATTTTCCCCCCAGCCGCAGTCTCCCCTCACGGCCTCAAGGTGGTGTTCTTCTGTCGACCGAATGATACTCAAGGCATGTTCTCGATGTCCCAGGGCATTGTAGGTTTCTCTATTGTAAGGTCCTTTTTCAGAGCAAAACAATACGAGGTCAGCTTGCCATACACCGGCGATGTGCCACCGACCGGAATAGGGGCAGAGGATGAATTTCCCTCTTCTTGGTGAGCATATTCGGGCGCGGCAGACATGGTTACTAAAAGCAAAGGTAAAAAGGGAGGGGCGGAACCTGTTTTTGCAAAAATGAAAAAGGAATGAGAAAGTTGAAAGAAAAGATGAGGTTTTTCGCAAATATTCAAGAGATAGAATGAAGGAGAGGCAAGAATATTTATAGAAAGAAAGATGGCCAACCAACTGTCTTTAAGGCCATTCACTTTCTGACAAGTCATCATATCATTTGGGGAAGTGTACCGGCGGGGCCAATTAGGTCACTTCACGGTCACGTCACATAAATGATAACTTCGTGCATGATTCAAGGAATCAAAGCTCACAGGCCGACCTAACCTCGAGAAGGCGCCCGATCTCGAGGAGACCTCCTATTGCAAGTACAAGTCCTGAGGAAGCAAAGAATTGAAGCATAAAAGTCATATTATGGGGAAAGGGTAACTGAACTAATGTTATGAAAAATATGACAAAAATGTTCCATTTCCAAAAATATATTTACACAAGTGTTTTTTACAAAGAACTCCCCCGAAGGTTCCTATGTACAAAAGGAAGGGAAACGCAAAAAAGGAAGAAAAACTACTATATGCCTCCACCGCTGTCCGAGCCACTTTTGGAGCCTTCGTCCGATGTGCCCATCCTTGTCAGTTCCTCCTCCAGGGCTCTGGCCTCTTCGACCTCGGTAGAGAGATCGACATGTTTGGCGCTCACTTCCTCGAGGGCCTGCCTCTTAGCTTGTGCACGAGTGTAGGCAACTGCCTGGGTCAGCTTCAGCTCGGCCTTCTCATATATCTCCCTCGCCCGTTCATTTGCAGTAGCAGCATCCCTCTTGTATGCGGATACATATTCACTGGCATCGGCCTTGGACGCAGATAGTGCAGCAGCCTCCTCCTGGTCACCTCAGAGAAGATCTTGTGCCGAGGATAGTTTCTCCCAAAGAATCTCCCTCTTCACGGCCGCGGTATAATTTAGCTGAGCCATCTCCATGACTTCGGCGTCCTTGGCCGCAACCTCCTCTCGAAGCCGCTCCACTAGGGCACCCTTCTGCGTAATCTGAGAAGGATAAAGCAAGTTAATCACCGACAAGTGTTACGAATAAAAGGTGAGAATGTGGGCACTAACATACCTTCTCAGAGAAATCGGCCCTCTTCCAAAGTGCTCTCTCCAATCTCGCCCGAAGACTATTCAGTTCCTCCTCTCTTCGAGCGCACAAAGCCTCGAGCTCGACCGACCCCACCATAAGCTTCCCAAGCTCCTCTCCACAATGAGTCAGCTCATCTTGCAACTTGGAGAAGGCCTGGTTATATAGTTTCTTGACCTGCAGCATAGAGAAGGGGAATAAGAAAACTAAAATAGAAGATCAGTAAATAAGTATATTGTTCTCAAAAGTCACCTACTTTTGGAGCCTCTCGGCTTCTTCGAGGGAAACTAGGGCATCGACATCGGTATCCTTGTCCACCCCGTCGAAGTAGTCTCTAAACGCGTCATCCTCTCCACGAGAGGTCTCTGGATCGGGGACACACCGAATTTGAGCATCTCGTCTCCCATGGAGAGAATGACAGACCCGAATGAAGAGCACCAGCGATGTCGGCCTCCATCGAGGCTTCTTCCCTAACTCGAAAAGCATCAGTAGCAAGCCCACCAGGCTCCTCAACATGGACTGTGCCATGTCTGATGAGCGTATCAGGGACTGCACCCAAACCCTCCTTAAGGGTCTCATCTAAAAACGACGGGCCCACATCGGCCACCTCAGGATCGGCAGGCGACCCCTCAACAACCCTCGAAGCTTCTGCACTTCGCTTTGCCCTTAGTACCAAAAGGCATGCATATTCGCTCTCCTCCTTAATCCGCAGCTTATCAACAGCCGTAGAAGACAAGACCGTAGCATCGGTCATAGGCCGTCGAGTTTTTGGCCTCTTTAATTTCAGGAATCCCGTCGGAGCCTCTTTTTTCCTCTTTCTATCTTTGGTGGCCATCCGGGCCTCTTCCTCACCAGGTGAGGGCGGCCTCATCAACACGCCTTCACCAAGGCCTGCACAAATATATCATGTCAAAAAAGCATCATCATCAAAAATTCTCACAAAGAATATGAAAGCAGTAGCAACAAGAACGTACCATGATTCTTTGCCTGCCATTGTGTTTTGTCCAGCTCGCACTATACACGTTCATTGTATGGGAAAGCGGAGTCTAAGAGTTTGATCTACCCCGAAAGATCATGAACCGTACCGGGGAACCAAACAGTGGCTACACAATAAAAATAAAATCAATCGAAAGAGAAAGGGACAATGAAAGCATGCTCGATTCAAAGGAACTTACGTTTCATATTCCACTCCTCCGGGAATGGCATTCTGTCAATAGGGATGATGTCCGAGGTTCAGACTCTAATGAACCGGCTCATCCATCCCCGGTCTCTATCCTGGTCAATGCATGCGAGGAACGCCTTTGTGGATAGACGGTGTAATTTAATAAGGCCCCCACGGAAGAGTCGAGGGCTATATAGTCTGATCAAATGGTCGAGGGTGAAGGTCATTCCCTCGACCATATTGGTAATATGGATAAACATATATATAATCCTCTAGAATGGAGGATAGATCTGACTGAGTGTCACTCGGTATTGGTGAAAAAAATCAAGAATCACCAGGTCAACCAGCAGAGAAGAAGAATCGACGGGGCCCAAGGTGAAGGGATATGTGTAGACACTGAGAAAGCCAGCCTTGTGCGTGGCTATGCTTTCATCAGCCGTTGGTATCTCTACTCGGGCTGACTTCCCCTAGTGGAAGTAAAGCTTCACCCTCTCGATATCTCATACTACACTCATGTATCGGGACATGGGCTCGCATCGGCCCGGTGTAGAAGGGGGGTTTTTCTAATAGTAAAATCAGAAATGGTGTCGAAAGGGCCGGGAATGCATTTCTCTATTGAGGGAGGGGTCTTTGATTTGCCTTTAGGTGGGCGTGATGTAGAAGCAGCCCCCTCTTTTTGAGGAACCATTTTTGAAGTCTTTTCCATGATAGCAATCGAGTTTTGAAGTAAGAAGATGGGAAAAACGTGAGCAGGTAGGAGATAAGAAGAGAGAAAACTTTGTTAAAACCTGAAGGCTTGAAGAAGAAGATGCAGAATTGTGAAGAGGCAAGTAATTGTGGTATTTATAAGAGCCCTTTGGGCAAGCTTGAAGCGGGAAGGTCGAACCTATGACGGTTCATCGGCTTCTCAAGAATTATGATTGGCAACGACCTCTGCGCAGCTTTTCATGTCATAATCATTTAATGATCTGAAGAGGCTGACGTCATGGTAGGAGCGTCAAAGGGGCAAAAGGTAAAAATCATTTCTGATCTCTTTATTCTAATAAATGCGGGGACTATCTATATACAGCTAAATACGGAGAGCCCGATTTCATGGCCACTTTGATGAACATGAAGGGTCGAAGGCCCGAGCTACGCATTGAGGGGAACATCGAGGGTGCTCCACCTCGAGGCAGTACGAATCAAGGGTCGACATGAAAAGGCAGGAAATCTGCAAGGGGCACGTAGTTAAAGCTGACAAAGTACACAAGATAGTACACGTCTATACTGTGGCATTAAATGGATGTACCAACCATTTCTTTTTACATTAAATAGTTGTACCAGCTGTATTTATTTGTAATGATTATGCATATACTATGATGGGACGCTCCTTATTATATAAAAGGGACCCTTTTTCACTTTGTAAGACACGTGATATTCAATATACAAGAACAACAACATTCTCTACTCTCTAATTTAAACATTCTCTACAATTGTTCCATTGATTTATTGTGTTTCATTCATTGTTCTTCACTTATTACTTGCTATAGATCATACATAGACCATCCTTAAGGCCCCCCAACACTGTTTCATAATTATCGATAAGCCCTGATCAAGCTTCCCAAGCTTGACCTCGAGGCTTGCTTGGATACCCTCGAGACCGGCCCCTTTGATACCCTGTTTGCATAATCTAGTCCATTTCGCTCTTATTTCATTTTTCTCGCTTAATACTCAGCATATACTTCCTAAATAACTGATATTAAAATAGATCACATATTTTTAGAACCACATAATCAAATATAATTGTAATTACAATTTTCATGGTAAACACATTTCACGTTGGGTCCCCTCGACCCAATCATCGTGGACTTCTGCAAAAGTACCAGGTGACCCTCGGTCAGATTTATTCCTCCTTATGGAGGGTCATCATATTGCTCCAATTTTTCTCGAGAAATTCAACGGGCTCCCCTTCAACCTTGACCACATCATAAGGTTATACATCCCCCGACTTTACCGAGGTGGGTTGATAAAGCTCCAGCGTCGAGCCACTAAAGTTTTCATCTCCAGCATAGAAGAGGACAAAGATCGAGGTTGGATGGGTTAATTCGTCAGGGTGAAGACCTCGGACCTGATCCCGACAGAGAAGATTCCATTCCCCGAGAGGTGGACTATGAAACGTAAGTAGGATCCCATTATTAGTTTCCACTTGTTACTTCGCTTCTTTGCTTTCTCTTATCGATATTATTTTTCGATGCAGCCGCTGCCTGGATGCCTGGTGCCATCCCTAACTTTGAGAGCTGGGCCAGGGATCTAGTCTCAACCTCGATGTATGTTGAACGCACATGGAACGACTTATCGAAAGGACTATGGGGGGCCAAAAATCATGGTAATCCCCTTTCATGTATTTGATGATTTTGTTTAAATGTTCTTCCCATACTTACTTAATTTCTGTTCCTGCAGGTCTTAGCAAAGATGCAGTCATGGGGCCCCTATTTGGTGAGGAATCTCTTCAATTCCGGTCGCGAAGACGGTGAAGGAGACAAAGAGAAAAAGGATCTCAACCTCCGAGGATCCAGATCCCAAGAAAAGAGTGGCTCGAAAGCCAAAAAAACAAAATCGGCCCCCTTCCTATAGAGACACTTCGAATCCTAAGAGGTTAAGAAGAAGAAGAAGAAGAGGAAGAAGATGACGGCTCTGGGTTGGATGCCCGAGTAAAGATGAGCAATGAGGCTCAAAATACCGCCAAGCTGGTAGGAGCCAAAGACATGCTGCCCCGAGCTGAAGGAGCCCCGGGAGGAGACTCGGGTGGAGTCACCGAGTTGGAAAAGGCTGAAGATGCCTCATCTCAAGGCAAAAAAGTAACGGAATCGACCGTGGAGGTCAGTCTCAAGGCTCCCCGAGATGAAGAGAATTCCCCAAGAGACCCACTTGGGGAAATAGAAATTGGACACTCGCCGCCCCTCCCTTCATTTTTCGAGGAGGCAATTCGGGAGGCCCAAACCTTGAAGACTCCCGATATAGAAGGAGCCCACTGAGGAGAAGATCCCTTCTATGGTTATTTTACCAGGATCGACGATGTCGCCAGTCTGAGCGACTTGGAAATACTGAGGAAGGATCTGGGTGGGTCATCTTCATTTTTCAGACTGACCAATCAGTTCCCAATCCCTAATCTATCTAGGGACCAAATGGACAATTGGCATCCCTATCCCGGAGGATGCACGAATTTTTGAATCTTTGGGGTCTAGTCACAGAGGAAGACCAGACCCTAATGGAAAAAGTGGAGGCTCCGTGTCTTTTCAATAAGGCACAACAAGCCTTGAATCGGGTAAGCCTTAACTTCCCTTATTGATATCATACTTGTATTTTTCTTCTTTTTCTAATTTCTTTCTTTAATCTAGTAGGCATTGGTGCTTAATCATGAAGCCATTTTGAAAGTCTCGTGCTGAGCTGAATTGATACGAGGCCGATATTCAAAGTCATACTGAGGAGAGGAATGACCTTAAACTTCTTAGTGGGTCGAAAGAAGGAGAGATCAAGGACCTCTGAGCTGAGTTATCTGTAAGGCCCCGGAAAAGTTTGCTAAGAAATATAGGATTTCAGGGTGCCAGGTAGACTAATTAAATATTATATGTGCTTTAAATATGATGTAAATAAATTGGATGTGGTTAATAAGTGTATTACTGATATATTAAGTTATGTGAGGTCCAAGGGGAAGCCTAAGTCTAAGCCAAATGGGAAAATTTCATAACAGGCTAAAATTACAAAGGTATTTGCACCAGTCCACACTTTGAACGAGAATATCTTATGATATATAATATATTATGTGATGAATAACCTCTAAAATGAAATTTCTTCGAGTCTAGTTTCCAACGCTTCAAACTGTTCGTCATTTGGACATCTATACACAAAGTTATGATCAAATTACCAAAGGCTGGATTTGGACCATTTTTGCGATCGCAAAACGACTATGCGGACCGTATTTGTGTCGCATAATAGGGGCAGAATCGGGCAAAACCATTATGATGTCGCATGCTGTTATGCTATAGCATAGTTGATTATGTTGTCGATTATGCTATCGCATAATGACTATGCTTCAAGAATGCTGCCCACATGTTGATTATGCTATAGCATAGTTGATTATGTTGTCGATTATGCTATAGCATAAGTGACTTCAGGGGTCATTTTTGGAAGTTTTCATATCCGAAACCACTTTGATGAATAAGCTTTGGGGCTTCATTTGGGACTATTTTTACACTAAATCTAGAGAGAGGTGGGAGAATTTTAGAGAGAGAAAGATGGAACCTAGCCTCTAAATCATCAACCTTGCACAAATCCTCAAGAATCAAGCTTGCTAATCTCTAGCTCACTATCTTCTGGTAAGTCCTACATCTAATATTTTATATGTGAGATTATGAGGTCAAAAATTTAATGTGGGGTTAGAAATAGGCAATGCATGTGATTAACTTACCATAACCTAGTAAAGAGAAGTAAGTTAGAGTAATCTTTCACTAAAAAGGATTTATTAATCTAAGAGATCACATAGTGTTTGATAAAATGCCCAAATGAGTTCATGATTCCTAATTCTATGTTTAAACATGTCATCTTGTAAATTAGATGGAAGGCGATAGAAGGTCCGGTGGTTTGAGAATAGATATTAAAGGGAAATTCCGACTCGAGGTATGTATGGCTAACTTTAATCTTTGTAGAGTCACCTTGTTGTTGTCCGAGCATTTGGTATTAGTTTCTTGCTTGAGCATATGTGAATTGATTTTTCTAACTTGTTGAGAAGTAAGATTCTATTATCTGATTGTCCTAGTTGAGTGACATGCCACCATGCTATATGAGATTGTGAAAAGGGTGATTCCTTGTGCTTACTCTATCATGTGCAAAGCTCGTTAACTATTGAATACATCGGTATGCAAGGTTGTAATACCAAATGAAAGAAATGATAACGAATCCAATTGTTGAATGTATCTAAGTGTTAAATGATGTGTAGTAAATAATGAAAAGGAAACGTGGATAAACTAATTGAGCTATATGTTGATGGCATACCGTATATGACTCACTGTTTGATAAAGATATTTGTGTCCTTGATTTCATATGGTTACGTGGTTGTTACCAATGAATATCCTTGACAATGAGAATCTTTGTGATTGAATAGTTGGTCGATGTTGCTATTAATTACATTGTTGAACGTATCAAATTGCTAAAGGTTGTGTAGCAAATGATGAAAGTAAATATGGACTGATTTTATTGAGTTAAATGATTGTGGAAACACCATATATGAATTACCAATTGGTAAGGATCATTGTGCCTTGATTTCACATAGTTATTGGTTGATATGAACTTATGTTCTTCATTATGAAAATCCTTGTGATTTAATTGTTGGTCATTGTTGCTGTGAAATGTGATTGTACGGTGGGATCGAGTTGCGAGCCGCAACACGAAGTAATAAGGGTGGAGAAGTAATAAGGGTGAAATGTGATTGTACGGTGGGATCGGGTTGCGTGCTGCAACACGAAGTAATAAGGGTGGAGAAGTAATAAGGGTGAAATGTGATTGTACGGTGGGATCGGGTTGCGCGCCGCAACAGATGAAAAATTGAAATGAGTAACTGCGAAACCTTTATTTGTGATTTTCTGTATTTCTGTGTGGTATTTGTTTGGTTTCGTTGACTGTCCTCTATTTGTGTATTGTTTGATTCTACTTAGAATGAAGCTTGTTCATACATACTAGTACTATTCAATGGTACTAACGTCCCTTCTGCCGGGGGCGCTACATATTTTACATGGATCTAGGTGGTTCTATAGCAGGTAGTTCCAACCGCCGATAGTGGTACCTCCTCTTCATCATTTTAGCAGTTCTGGTGAGCCCCATTTCCTCTCGGGGCCATGTGTAGTCTATATCATCTTCTTTAGTATATGTTGTGTCTTTAATGGTATAGCCAGGGCCTTGTCGTCGGAAAATCTATGTAAACTCCTAGTATTCTTAGAGGCTCCGTAGAAACTATGTGGGTTGTATATATAAATTTTGGGCAGTAGTTGTATTTACTCGTAATCGTGGACTGAATCGAAAATGCTGCATGTAGCTCTAATCTTTTGGGATTATCAAATGCTAATATGTTAAAAGGAGAAATGAACTTAAGTTGTAAGTCCATGCTTTGATTTAATTTGCTATTTCATATGGAATATTGTTATATCATAAACACGGGGTAACGCGTTGGGCAGGAAAGGCTATCCAGGTCCGCTTGACCAGATCATCTTGTTAGGCGCCGGTCTTGTCCCTCGATTTTGGGGCGTGACAAACTTAGAATCAGAGCCTAAGTTTTTAAAGTGTCCTAGGATGTCTCGGAGCCGTGTCTAGTATAGCCCTTCTTATCGGTGTGTTATCGACCAAATCTATAATTAGCTGGCTACATGGACATTTAAGAATTTCACCCTTCTTTGATATTCCAATCGTGCGATAGAGCTCAAGTTAGGGAGTTAGTTTTCTCTCCAAACCTTGCTCTCAAAATGAGTAATCGTGATACAATAATTCGCGTGTTTGAAGCCATGAGGATAAATTGATCCCACCATTGAGTCCGAAGGGATAGCCCAAGGGCTTGTTAGGAGAATGTATTGAGTTGTGGAGGGATTGGTAGACCCTATCGCTAAGAGGGGAGTGCCCTTGTCCCTATTGATGTCACTGCACCACCAAATCCTATAGTATATTGGTATGGTACCAACGTACGTTAGGGATGTAGAGTCGAGGGGCATTGATTCAGCCATTGCCCTATCAACCTAAAGTCACCAAGTAGGTCACTCCTTAGCACAACCAACGTATTCTTGTTGTATATGTACATCCATATTGAAGAATTTTCATAGGCATGGTCTTAATAAATGTTGAGTCACAAAACATTGCATGAACATACTCTTCGAACGAGATCCAATATTTCGTGAATCCACCCCACCGCAAATTTTCTTATATGCAATCTCTTAGGACATCGAGCTCCATAAGCATGTCCTTGAGTTGATTTGTAGCTATAGAATTACCATTTCCAAAACGCCTTTCTAAGCTTTAACAAGGGACTATACCCGAAGAATTTCTTCCCCAATGAATGGATGGACAATTCTAATATTTTCGCACAAAATAAAAGGATATTTTCTCTCGACCAATTATTCTTCTCTATTCGAAATCCTAGGCCATTTTTCTTCAAGTTTTTGCATCATCTGAATGTTGACATAGTGTCATAGTGAAGATCTTTCCTTGTGTCATCATCATCTCTAGTATGGTAGTGCCCTCGCTCTATCTTTGTTGAGGCTTTCATTTTGGCCTAGTGGTCGGAATCGGCAAGATTTTTGTTTGTTTGGCGAGAATCTCCCTCTTTCCTCGATGGGTTATTTTCTTAATTTGGTCTGCTCAATAACTTTTAAACACTATTAAAATCTCCATCGAATCTAGGGACCGTCGAGCCTCCATGTAGCTAGATCGTGCTACTTATTCTTATTGCTCGTCTTATTCTTGAAGGTTGTTCTTCTTTTGGTTATAAGGAAGACGAGCATTTTCGCTCCTCCTTTGGATTGCATAATACTTGCTTAAGTGTCGTTATATGTTAACTTCTCCATGTTGCTACGAATCCAGCTGATTTTTTTTATGTTTGTAGTGGCTCCACTAGCCGTGAAGCTATTGAGTTACTCTTAAAACCTCAAGTTCGTTTTTGATTAGCTACTCTGACATACCCGGCCTTCCCCTAGTTGTTGACCCATTCCTCAGTTCCAATCTCAAGGGCTGAAGGAACAGCATAATTGTGTCCTTGGTATCTAGAAATACAATTTCTTTTATCAATGTTGATCCACCCTAAGTCTGTACCAATTCCGTTGAATCCATAACATGGGATAGATGTAACAATACCTTTATTTTCTAGCTAACTAGTTTTCGGTCCTCTGAAATTACTGGAGTTTTTTGTATTCTGACATAACTAAATTAGGATATGGGATTATAGGTGGCGGGGGCAAGTCAATCCATCCTCTTCCTTTAAATACGAGCCTGCTTCATTCACTATCGGTTATACTATCCCTTCTCAATCTTATTCCCTTAGAAGCACTATCCTTAAAGGTTGAACTCTGAACCAGAAAGAGTAGCTCTAATTTTAAAATACTTCTAGATATCTGGTCAATGGATTAATAAATACAACAAATTACATGGGTTCCCACTTCACTTCAAGTTCATCAAGGGTTTTGTAGAAGGGTATTGTGGGGTTTATTGTGAAGTAGAGTTGCTAGCCATAGTTGGATTTTTGAATTCTGGAGCTATACATCATGTGACCACATACATAGATCTTCTTTCAAAAAAATTTTAGCTTCACGTGATCCCTTATATTACCACCCTTCCTAATAGTTGCAATGTAAAGGTCACTTCTATAAGCTCTCTCGCTTTCCCTTCATTTGTCGTGCATCATGTGTTGTTTACCCGTAATTACCATTGTGATAGTATCTCAACTTCTCGACTATATATCCAATAATATGATCTGAGTTAATTAACCTCACTTTTATGTACTCTACAAGCGCCCTAAGAGTGGGAAAATTTCCCCTTTACTACAGACTTCTAATGTCTTCAACTCTGTTTAAGCTTGTTGATTCCAAATGATGCTCTTAGTTGTGCTGCCATACTATCTATTTTCATCTGGTAACTCTATTTGTGAATCTAACTTTATGCCTTATGGCATCAAGGTTCGGGGTATGTTCCTTCTGTTAGGATAAAAAGATATTGCTCGCACTCCTTGTGAGATTTTCTCACAAACAATCATCCACCTGCTTTGCTTGTCCATGTGACTAGATAACTCGGGTTACTCTTCTCTGATAAGTTCATCAAGACTTATCACCCTTTCATAATTATTCACATGGTCACTTTGAGGCCTTAATTTACACTAACTCGTAATGATTTTATGTACTTTTTTGACATTGTTGACAATTTTCTAGGGCTACGAGGGCTTGTCTCATGGGTTCCAAAAGTAATGATTCTCCTTAAAGTTGAAGCTTAAATTTCCATGATTTCAAACCAAAGTGTGTCTCCTTTTCAAAAGTCTTAAATGGGTCGGATTTGATGAGGTTAAGTGGCTTCCTGCTCACTCGGCTTCCAGGATCATTGACAACATCATTGTCATATATGGGGAATTTTTTCTACCTCTGGCATTCCACCGCCTTAGGAAGGGTTGGATTGTTTGAATTATGATAATCCCATAAGTAGATGACTTCTTTTCCATCCTTATGCGCTTGTGGCATAGAGTCCTTGTGTCACTTATTGCTAGGAGTGAAATCAAATTCCACGTATTTCATTTACGACCTCAATCACACCCATGTTGCAAGAGTCTTAACATTTGAGCTCAACTACATGCCTTACACTCAGGGACACAACTGGTGTATCACACTTGATCACTTCTTTATATCTCAAGTTCACGTACATGGTATCCACCTCATCTAAGAATACTAGTCACCACTATGCTTCATTTATCTGATAATTGATGTAGTCACCTGGATTAAACCATGCCAGCCTCATTAATAGAAATCCTTGTGTCTCTTAGCATATAAACTCATGAAATACTCTGCTCAACACATTAATGGGTTCCTAAGTAATTCCAGCCCAATCTTGAACTCTATTGCTCTTTATTGTATTAGATTTATTTGGTATTGAATGTTTAAACGTGTCAAAGTCACCCTGTGATCACATATATCAGTAGGTAATTTTATGATCAATTTATTATAGCACATCTTACAGTAATCGTGAAGGTCAGCACGAGTTTATTTTGGGTGCTCGCATAGAGATTTAGAATTCAGGAGGGTGAACCGAGTATTCTCAAAATTTTCCCCGGTAGATGTTATGTGAATGTATAATGAAGGGTACATAAGCGCATTTCCCATTAGATTGCACTAGGGGTATAATGTTTCTCATGTATTTGTTTTTTCATATATCTATGTCAAAGAAGGAAGTTGTAAGATCCTTTGTGTATCCTTTTGGTGTAGATTATTGAAGGTGAAGTTAATGGGTACTTAGCTTACGCGAGGTATCTAGATATCATCCTTGTTAGGTAAGTTTAGGGGTTGGGATTGTTTCCGCGAATGTGTTATGGAAAAGCTTGTAAGTCGAGGAGGACACCTTGAAGGCCGAAAGTCTCGTGGAAGGAAAATATTTTGACTTGATTGTATATCAATTAGTTTTGACGTGAAAGGTACCTTATAGGTGTTATGATCTAAAAATGTGTAGTCCATGTACAAGTGTCATTATAGTAATGTAGTTCTTGTGATGCTTAGATTAGTGTTATGGGCAGATACATTGTGGTGCTTTGTCGAGTTATTGATGAGTTTATAAGAAGGTTTTGGTTGTTCTCTAACAGGTGGATAGGCCTAGTTACAAAGGAGATGCTCCCGAAATTTCTAAAAACATTTGGGAGTTAGTCAAAATTTAGGAACTTGAGGTAGGATAGAAAAGCGATATGCTGTGTTAGGTATTTGGGTCAATCTCTACCTCTCATTCGAGGATGAATGATTCTAAGTGGGGGAGAATGTAAGGCCCCGGAAAATTTTGCTAAGCAATATAGGATTACGAGGTGCCAGGTAGACTAATTAAATATTATATGTGCATTAAATATGATGTAAATGAATTGGATGTGATGAATAAGTGTATGAGTCATATAATAAGTGATGTGAGGTCCAAGGGGAAGCCTAAGTCTAAGCCAAATGGGAAAATTTCATAACAGGCAAAAATTCCAAAGGTATTTGCACCAGTCCACACTTTGAACAAGCATATGTAATGATATATAAGGTATTATGTAAAGAATAACCTATCAAATGAAAGGTCTTCGAGTCTAGTTTCCAACGCTTCAAACCGTTCGTCATTTCGACATCCCTACACAAATTATGATCAAATTACCGAAGGCCGGATTTGCGGCCATTTTGCGATCGCGAAACGACTATGCGGACCGCATTTGTGTCGCATAATTGGGGCAGAATTGGGAAAAACCATTATGCTGGTGCATGTTGATTATGTTATAGTATAGTTGATTATGTTGTCGATTATGCTATAGCATAATGATTATGCTGCAAGAATGCTGCCCAAATGTGGATACGCTATAGCATAGTTGATTATGCTGTCGATTATACTATAGCATAAGTGACTTAGGGTGTCATTTTTGGAACTTTTCATATCCAAACCCACTTTGATAAATAAGATTTGGGGCTTCATTTGGGACTATTTTTATACGAAATCTAGAGAGAGGTGAGAGCATTTTATAGAGATAAAGAGGGAACCTAGACTCCTAATCATCAATCTTGCACAAATCCTCAATAATCAAGCTTGATAATCTCTAGCTCACTATCTTCCGGGTAAGTCCTACTTCTAATATTTTATATGTGAGATTATGAGATAAAAAATGTAATGTGGGGTTAGAAATAGGTCATGCATGTGATTAACTTACCATAACCAAGTAAAGGGAAGTAAGTTAGAGTAATCTTTCACTAAAAAGGGTTTATTAATCTAAGGGATCACATAGTGTTTGATAAAATGCCCAAATGAGTTCATGATTCCTAATTCTAAGTTTAACATGTCATCTTGTAAATTAGATGGAAGGTGATATAAGGTCCGGTGGTTTAAGAATATATATTAAAGGGAAATTCTGATTCGAGGTATGTAGGGCTAACTTTAATCTTTGTAGAGTCACCTTGTTTGTGTCCGAGCATTTGGTGTGAGTTTCTTGTTGGAGCATATGTGAATTTATTGTTCTAATGTGTTGAGACGTAAGATTCTATTCTCTGATTGTCCTAGCTGAGTGACATGCTACCATTCTATATGATATTGTAAAAAGGGTGATTCATTGTTCTTACTTTATCATGTGCAAAGCTCGTTAACTGTTGAATACATCGGTATGCAAGGATGTACTACCAAACAAAAGAAATGATAACGAATCCAATTTTTGAATGTATCTAAGTGCTAAATGATGTGTAGTAAATAATGGAAAGGAAACGTGGATAAACTAATTGAGTTATATGTTGGTGGCATACCATATATGACTCACTATTTGATGAAGATTTCTGTGGCCTTGATTTTATATGGTTACTTGGTTGTTACGAATGAATATCCTTGATGATGAGAATCTTTGTGATTGAATTGTTGGTTGATGTTGCTATTAATTACATTGTTGAACGTATCAAAGTGCTAAAGGCTGTGTAGCAAATGATGAAAGTAAATATGGACTGATTTTATTGTGTTAAATGATTGTGGCAACACCATATATGAATTACCAATTGGTAAGGATCATTGTGCGTTGATTTCACATAGTTATTGGTTTATATGAACTTATGTTATTCATGATGATTATCCTTGTGATTTAATTATTGGTGGTTGTTGCTGTGAAATGTGAATGTATGGTAGGATAGGGTTGCGAGCCGCAACACGAAGTAATAAGGGTGAAATGTGATTGTACAGTGGGATCGGGTTGCCCGCTGCAACACGAAGTAATAAGGGTGGAGAGGCAATAAGTGTGAGATGTGACTGTACGGTGGGATCGGGTTGCGCGCTGCAACACGAAGTAATAAGGGTGGAGAGGCAATAAGTGTGAGATGTGACTGTACGGTGGGATCGGGTTGCGCGCTGCAACACGAAGTAATAAGGGTGGAGAGGCAATAAGTGTGAGATGTGACTGTACGGTGGGATCGGGTTGCGCGCTGCAACACGAAGTAATAAGGGTGGAGAGGCAATAAGTGTGAGATGTGACTGTACGGTGGGATCGGGTTGCACGCCACAACAGATAAAAAATTGAAATGAGTAACTGTGAAACCTTTATTTGTGATTTTCTGTATTTCGGTGTGGTATTTGTTTGGTTTCCCTGACTGTTCTCTATTTGTGTACTGTTTGATTCTACTTAGAATGAAGCTTATTCATACATACTAGTACTATTCAATGGTACTAACGTCCCTTTTGCCGGGGGCGCTACATCTTTTACATGGATGTAGGTGGTTCTATAGCAGGTAGTTCCGACCGCCGATAGTGGTGCCTCCTCTTCATCCTTTCAGTAGTTCTAGTGAGCCCCATTTCCTCTCGGGGCCGTGTGTAGTCTATATCATCTTCTTTTGTATATGTTGTGTCTTTAAAGGTATAGCTGGGGTCTTGTCGTCGTCAAATCTATCTAAACTCCTAGTATTCTTAGAGGCTCCGTAGACACTATGTGGGTTGTATATATATATTTTGGGCAGTAGTTGTATTTACTCGTAATCGTGGACTGAATCGGAAATGTTGCATGTAACTTGTATCTTTTGGGATTATCAAATGCTAAAATGTTAAAATAATAAATGAACTTAAGTTGTAAGTCCATTATTTGATTTAATTTGCTATTTCATATGGAATATTGTATATCATAAACACGGGGTAACGCATTGGGCTGGAAAGGCAATCCAGGTTCGCTTGATCGGGATCATCCAGTTAGGCGCCGGTCTCGTCCCTCGATTTGGGGCGTGACATTATCTGCGTCTGATAAAGAACAAACCGACATTATTGAGCAGGTAATAAAAATCTTAGAAGCTCATGGTATCGGTTCGAGATAGTCGACCAGTTTCGTGAAGAGGTCAATACGGTGAAGACAGAGACTTTGGGATGGACGGATAATATTGACTGCCTTGCCTCAGAGAAGGAGGGTTCTCAAGCCCAGCTTCCATCGGCTGAAAGTCAGCTTCAAAGAAGGAGGAGCTCGAAGCTCGGTTGGCCACCGAACTCGCAAAGGCTAAATCTGACGCTGAAAAGGACAAGGCTGATGGGAAGGCGATCGTGGCCGTCTATCGGTCTGATGCTGAAGATTCTCAAGCCCAAGCAAAGAAAACTGTCGAGACTTCCCAAAATCAAGCATATTGGGTTGCAGGGCTCGCCAAGTGCCAATATCAGAGGGAAACCCTCGAGGATATTCATGCTCGAGGCTTTGATCTTACTGATGAGATAAAGAATGCCAAAGGGATCGAAGCCGATGCTAAGACACCGGCCTCCTCCAATGATGATGATGATGTCGGGAGTGAGAGCGGAGGGAACCCCGATGAAGAAGAAGCTTCCCCTGAAGGTAGTTAGGAACTTTAGGATTTTTTTCATTTTTGATCTTTTGTGTAGGATCCTGATTGGACCTTGTAAATATCCTTTCATATATATAAAGACCCCTTTCTTTTCGACTTGTCTTTATTTCATTTTCTGCCTTAATAAAATTTTTCTTCATTTATGCCTTATGAAAAATTTATTCATAAGTTTGAGGCTTAGGCATTTTGAACGAAGCCGGACTAGTGTAGTTTTTAAAATCGAGTGAGTACTTGCTCGAACTCGAAGTAAGTTAACCCTTAGGTTTTATTTGAGCGAGGATGATTCCTCAAACTCAAACTAGAAAACGTCGCTTAGGCTTGTTTATTAGGCCGATGTGGCCTTTGTAAAAAAAGAATGGCTTTTTTCCCTTTTCGGCTTAAAAGTTAATCATATAAAAAAACAATTGTTCGAGAGTTCGAACAAATCTGTACCCATTAGGGTTTTCAAGGGTCGAGGTTATCGAAACCCTTTTTTTCGTAATGGCTTAGCATGAAATAAATAAATTGTTCGAGAGTTCGAATAACTCGATATCCGTTAGGGTTTTCAAGGGTCGATGTTATCGAAACCCTTTGTAATTTTGCCAAGAGTATCCTTTTTAACAGTTTTGTGAAAATATTCGAAGGCATATTTTATTACAGAATTCCGACCTCTTCTAACCGTCATAATTTGGTCATAGCCTTTTATTTCGAATTTTCCTCTTAGGCTTATTTTCCCGTTTCATTTTGAGCTTCCTCGAAGTATGAGTCCCCGAGTGGGATAGTCTCCGATTGGGGTGGTCGTAGCCTATAAAAATAGAGGATTGTCTTTTTAAGGTCTTACGATCTCGAGGTTTTAATAATTCTATCACGTTCATTTTTCGTACGGCAGTCCGCAAGTGTGGGGTTAGTCTTTTGAACTTCAATTGCGATCTACCCATAAGCCTGTTTGCACAATAGATCAAGAGTATGAAAGAATAAAAAATTTCTAAGGCATGAAATATTTGTGAAGTAAAAGATACTTCTCTTAATAGATGATTATGCATGCGTACATGTTTGATGTTAGGGCTCGAGTAAAATATTTCTCTATTGATACGAAGTACTTTATTTGCAACAAAGTTCTCATTCGAGGGTGATGCCCCCCAGTATTCGAGGTTGATTGTAAAGAAGCCTCGGATACTGTTGAATTGCTCTAAGTTAGCACGAACAATGGTTGCCTCATTAAAAACCTCGCCGAAAAAATCCATTTGGGACAAAAACCGGTCTAAGGGGAAAAGAGTGCAACACGTGCTTTCAGACCTAAGGACTTTGTGTTGAATGATTCATGGACGTCCTCCATCAAACACCTGCCATTGGTTAACTTAAGACATAAATGTAAATGGAGAAGGTCGTACCTTAGCAGTAATATCATTTGAGGAGTGACATGTTCCAATTGTTTGGTAGTTGCTCATCGTTCATCGTACCAAGCTTGTAGGATCCTTTTCCGATGATGTTGATGACTTTATATGGTCCCTCCCAGTTTGGGCCAAGTTTTCCTTTATTCAGGTTTTGAGTGTTGAAGGTGACTTTTCTCAGAACTAAGTCCCCGATTTTAAAGTGTCGAAGATTGTATCTTCGATTGTAATACCTGTCGATCCACTATTTCTATGCGGCCATTTGAACGAGGGCGGCTTCCCGTCTTTCATCTAAGTATTTGAGGATCGTATTCATAGCCTCGTGATTTGACTCTTCTGTTACATACCGAAAACTGAGGCTAGGTTCCCCGACTTCGACTGGGATCAAAGTTTCGGCACCATAGACTAAAGAGAACAATGTTGCAACCGTACTTGAATTCGACATCGTGCGGTATGCCCAAAGAACGACGGGCAGTATCTCTATCCATTTTCCTTTAGCGCCCGTCAATCTTTTCTTTAGATTTTGAATGATGGTCTTGTTTGTCGATTCGGCTTCTCCGTTTCCACTGGGATGATATGGTGTCAATAGAATCCTTTTAATCTTGTGGTCCTCGAGAAATTTGGTCACTTTGTTGCCGATGAATTGCTTCCCATTGTCGCATAAAATCTTGGTAGGCATCCCGAATCCTCCAAAAGATGTACCCGATTTCAATAATAGTTCCTTTTCAACCTCGGGTACGAGGGAGGGCGTGAAGTCGGCCACAAAGTCTGCCAAAATTTGAGACTTAATGGATGTTCGGGGTTGATATTCAATACCGTACCCACTGATCTCGATGGCCCATTTGGCCAGGGTCAAAATGGACGTTCGGGGTTGATATTCGATATCGTACCCACTGATCTTGACGTCCCATTTTGTCAGTCGACCCGAGAGTTCGGGTTTGTGAAAATTATACCGAAGGGTGTAGGTAGTCACTACACAAATTGTGTGACATTGAAAATATGGTTTTAATTTCCTAGAGGCGCTTATTAAAGCAAGCACTAATTTTTCTAAGTATGGGTATCAGGTTTTGGCCTCACCTAAGGATCCACTAACATAGTAGACAAGAAATTGCGTACTTTTCTCTTCTCGAACCCACTTACCGCAATTTCTGGGACTACTAAGTGTAAGTAGAGTGGCTCGTCCGCTTTTGAAGTGTGAAGAAGTGGTTGGGTCGATAGATACCGTTTTAGTTCTTCCAAGGCTTGTTTTCATTCCGCAATCCATGAAAAATTTCTCTTCTTCTTAAGTAGCGAGAAGAAACGGTGACTTATATCTGATGACCTCGAAACGAATCGGCCTAGAGCGGCTATGCGCCCTGTTAACCTTTGTACAGTCTTAACATTATCCACGACTGTGATATCTTCAATGGCCTTGATTTTATCGGGGTTGTTTGATGCCCCGATTTGATATAATGAAGCCAAGGAACTTCCCCGAGCCGACCCCGAATACGCACTTCTCCAGGTTGAGCTTCATGTTGTATTTTCTTAGTATGTCAAAGGTTTCCTGCAAATGTTTCAAATGGTCCTTTGTGCGCAGGGTCTTAACTAGCATGTCATCAATAGAAACTTTCATTGATTTCCCCATCTATTCTTCGAACATTCAATTTACTAGGCGTTGGTAAGTTTCACTAGCATTTTTTAGTCCAAACGGCATTACGTTATAACACTAGGTGTCGTACTTAGTGATAAACAAAGTCTTTTCCTGATCCTCCCGGTTCATATGTATTTGATTGTACCTAGAGTCGGCATCGAGAAAACTAAGAATCTCGTGGTCGGTCGTGGCATCGATCATACGATCGATATTAGGCAAAGGAAAAGAATCCTTAGGACATGCTTTGTTTAAGTCTTTATAGTCGACACACATTCTAATTTTATTTCCCTTCTTAGGGACTACAACTACGTTTTATAACCACTCAGGATACTTTACTTCCCGAATGGACCTTATTTTGAGACGTTTGGTTACCTCGTCCTTGATGAATGCATTTTTAACCTCGAACTGGGGCCTTCTCTTTTGCTTTACTAGATGGAACTTCGGGTCCAAGCTCAATCGATGTGTAGTGATCTCCGGTGGGATCCCTGTCATATCTAGGTGGGACCAAGAAAAGAAATCCATATTATCTGTAAGGAATTTAATGAGTTTTTCCCTGAGCTAGGGGGTTAACCTCGTGCCCAGGTATACCTTTCGCTCGAGCAGGTAATCAATCAGTATGAATTTCTCCAGCTCCTCGACCGTTGATTTTGTGGCATCCGAGTCATCGGGAATTATGAAGGATCGGGGGATCCAATGTTCGTCATCCTCGTCCGTCCCTTGTTCCTTCGGTTGGGTCAAGGCTGGTATATGTGGTTTCTATTTAGCCTCCTGCTTTCCTTTTGACTATGATCCCTTTGTTGATGAAAGCACCGATATCGGTATTACTTCATCGACCGCGAACATCTCTTTGGCAGCATGTTGTTCCCCACACACTATTTTTACTCCATCCGGTGTTGGTAATTTCAGAACTTGGTGAAGAGATGAGGGGAACGCCCTCATGTTATGAATCCAGGTTCTCCAAGCAGGGCGTTGTATCTCATATCGCCCTCGATCACATGAAACTTTGTTTCATGAATGGTCCGGATACGTTGACTGGCAAGATAATTTCATCTTTGGTAGTTTCACTCGCCATGTTGAATCCATTGAGAACCCGAGCTATGGGTATAATCTGATCCAGTAGGCTGAGTTGCTCCACGACCCTCGATCGAATAATATTGGCTGAGCTTTCTGGTTCAATTAAAACACATTTAAACTGAATTTTATTCATAAGAACAGAGATTACCAGTGCATCATTGTGGGATTGTGAGATAGCTTCTGCTTCCTCGCCATTGAAAGACAAGGTCCCTTCTGTAACATTGCCACGAGTTCGCTTTTACCTGGTGATTGACACCTTGGTGCATTTGAACACGGGTTCCTGCGGAATATCAACCCCAACAACGATCATGTGAATCACGTGTTGTGGTTCTTCCTGTTCGTTTTTACTGTTTGCAACCCTGTCTCTAAAGTGATGTTGGCTCGGTCGCTCAACAATTCTCGAAGGTGCCCCTTGTTGAATAGACGTGATACCTCCTCCCTTAGCTATCTGCAATCCTCGGTTCTATGACCATGCGTACCATGGTATTTGCACATTTTATTAGGGTTCCTTTGTGGCGGATCGGTCTCTAGGGCTCTAGGACATCTAGTATCCTTGATCCGCCCAACGGCTGATACAATACTTGATGCGTCGGTACTGAAGTTATATTCTGATAGTCGTGGTGCTTCTGTGGGCTTGATATGATTATCGAAGCAATTCTTACTCATATGCCCTCGGGAGCTCTGTCCTTGATCATTCCTACGGTCATTTCGAATGGGATTGCATAAAGGGACGTTGTTCCTACGATCTCTATCATACGGTTGGTATTGATCTCTGTTCGATTGGGGTTATCTTTCGATGTCCCTTTGAATTCTGCCGGCGGGCCTGTTTGGATAAACGGAACCTGAAGGGGTCCCCAACTGATCATCCTCGACCCTAATCTTTGACTGGTACCGGTTATGCACATCGGCCCAGGTCACCGTTGGATACTCAATTAAATTCTGGTTTAGCTACAGTGATGCTACTGAACTTCGTTCGTTCAAACCTTGTGTAAAGGCTTGAACAGCCCAATCATCTGTGATCCGGGGTAGGTCCATCCGTTCCATATGGAACCGAGATACGAATTCCCTTAACATTTTGTTGTCCTTTTGTTTCACTTTGAAGAGTTCAGACTTCCTAGTCGCGACCTTTATTGCTCCAGCGTGAGCGTTGACAAAGGAATCTGCAAGCATGGCGAATGAATTGATGGAATTGGGTGGAAAATTGTGGTACCATATCGTCGCACCCCTTCAATAAAGTTTCTCCACAAATTTTCAGCAGAATGGACTCTATCTCTTCATCCTCTAAGTCATTCCCCTTTATTACGCATGTATAAGAAGTGACATGCTCATTAGGGTCGGTGGTCCCATTATACTTGGGAATTTCTAGCATGCGGAATATTTTCGGGATGGGCATCAGTGTCGCACTTGGGGGGAAAGGCTTCTGCACAAACTTATTCGAATCCAAACCCTTCAGAATCGGTGGTGCCCACGTATTTGGTCAACTCGGGAGTTGTATATTTCTACCTTTTTGTCACTAGACTCGATCTTCTTTTCCCCTTATTCGATTCGCTTAGTGAGCTCCTCAAGCATTTTCATAGTGGCGGGGTCAGTCCCGATTTATTGGCGTTCGATCTCTCCGGTACAGGCTCGGCCCTGTGAACAGCTTCTAGTGAGGGCTGATAAGTAGGGATTTTGACTGCTTATTTTCTCTTTTTAACTTACATTTTAGCTCAAAAATGCATAAAGGTATTCCCGAAAAATAATGAAATGTGCTTTCTTGCAGGAATATTGGGAAATGAGCCAAAGAAATGAAAATCAACTCAAAAGGAGTAAAATTGGACGAGGACCACAACAAGACAAAACGGACCAAAGTGCCAAACGCACAATACTGTGTGCGGCCGCAAACTCTGAAGAGTCACTGACAGACTCCTTCACAAAATGCGGATCGCACTATTATTGTGCGGCCGCAGAATTCTCAAAGTGCGGATGCACTCATAAATGTGTGATCCGCAGAATGTGTCCCATTCCAACCAAAGATCAAGAGCGCATCCACACTCAGAAATATGCGGTCCGCACAAGCAGAGGAAGTGCGGCTGCACCCCAGATTTATGCGGCCGCAGAAAGCCACCCTGTCAAGTTAGCCTCAAAGTGCGTACTGCAAACAGAATATTGTGGCCGCACACAGAATTGTGCGGCCGCACAGCCTTCGCAGGGGAAATTTCTTCACGATAATTTTAGCTGGGTATAACTAGATCTTTTTGTCATTTTTAGGTTAATTTTTGTGCACCTGAGAATAGACAACCGTTTTTCTTTACTGTATTGGGTAACTTTGTAATAGTTTAACATTTAAACATTAGATTTTCTTCCCTTAATCATCTATTATGAATTTTATCTTAGTTTCTTCTTCAATTTCTTCATTTTCTATGAGTAGCTAAACCCTTAGCTAGGGTTGTGACCCAACCCTAGTATGGGTACTTAATGAGTGATTGTTTTAGGGCTTATTTATGATTGTGTATATGATATTTAGCTTAGTTGTTGCTTGATATCAAGAATTGATGGTTGCAAATATTGATTCTTGCCTAACTGACTTATTGCTTGTTTGGCCAAGATTCTCAAGAGGCCAAAAGTGTTTTTTTCTCAAAAGCACTTTTTTCCCTATTTTGAGGTGTTTGGCCAAGCTTTTTTTTGGGAAAAAACATGCTTTTCGGAAGAAGCAAAAGCAGTTTTGACTTTTCTTCTTACCAAATATACCCTTAACAAAAAATAATATATACCAAAATAACCGTTAAACCTAATACTTAGGTTATTAATGTATAAATATTTCTTATTATTTATAATATAGCTTTCTAATATATAGTGACTTTAGGGGTCAATGCTTTTATTTTTGTTGAATGATTTTAATATATTTAACTTATATTGAGATAATTAAGTACTTTTAAATTTTATTGTTATATTTTACTTAAATAAAATGAAAAGAGATAATTATTGCATGTAATAGCAAATTTTTAAGATTATTTATTTACTTATAACATTAACTATTAAGTAAATCTATCCATGTCCTTATTCGTAATTTGATACTTAAAAGCACTTTTTGAAAAGCTTGGCCAAACACAAAATATTGCTCAAACGAGCTTTTCAGAGTGATTAGCCGAATACAAACTACTTCTCTCCAAAAGTACTTTTTTCAAAAGCACTTTCGAAAAAAGCACGTCTCAAAATAAGCTGATTTCTCCAGCTCATGCTATTATTCTCTACTTGAGAAAGTGAGACTAAGTCTAGGAAAACTTGGCTAACAAGAAATTGAGGTGAACTCAAGAAATTGATAGCCCCAATTAAAGGATCGAATCTAGAGATAATAAGACCCGACTTGAGCATTTATCACTTGTTTCGTGAAATACCCATTTGGACTTGAGAAAGACGAATTGGCCAAAATAAATCAAACTACCGAGAGGTATAGAGTGAGTAATCGCGTGTGATTGCTATATTGTATCCCGGTCAACCAAACATGCCCTAAAGCTCTAAATCCGTTAGGTAACCAACTAGGCGTAAGTTGCAACCCTAGATATTTTATAAATTGAAAAACATCAAAACCAAAAACATTATTATCTCTTAGCTTTACAATTACAAGCATTAGCATAAAAGCTAGAAGTAGAAACAATAACCGAATATGTGGAAGTGCAATCTTGGGCACGTCATTCACAAGTCTAGATATATACCTAATCCCACATAAAGATCTTTGTGGAATCGACCCCGACTCGTGTTGGGTATTTATAATTGTATCGACCGACTCACAATCCCAATTAGTAGTGTGAGTTTGGGCGACATCAAGGGCTTGGGTTTGACCCCAATTGGCATATGGTTCTAATTTGCAGTTGCGCTATAGTAGCTTGTTGAGCCTGTAACATTTCAAATATCAGCTGAAGGCTGACTCCACCATCTTCTCCGCCCTGCATACCTCGACCGCCTGCTTGAACTTTCCTGTGTACGCTACCTTCGGGATCAATGCCCAGATTTTCATTTAGGGCGACATGTGAACTAACATCGACACGATTTGCAATTGGTACTCCCTCGAGGTCAGTTGGAGGCACTTCGATCCCTGGGGTGGCTATATTGTCATTTTCCCCATGAAAACTGAGGTTGTTGTCACCATGTGTGGGCGCTATGATATGATCGCCTAGCTGTATCCGCATATCAGCTACGCTCAATGCGGGATTTCTGTTGGATCAGATCTTTTGGGAAGTTTTTGGACCTAGCGAAAAGGTCTCTAATCCTTCATGCAAGAAAGTGCGAGAGAAGCAGAGCACGAAGCTACCCCTTCCCCCGACCGACTAAAATAAAACAGTCGCGACCTACTTTGATTCAAAAGAAAGGCGAAGGGTTTGGAAACAAGAAAATGACTTTCTATCATAGTTGCAAGGGCTACCCAAGTAATAAAGTGGAAACCCCCCTCACGCAATGAAACTGTTAGACCATTGTTGATGCACATGAATTATCTTTCCAGCTGGTGAAGCTAAGAAAAGAAGCCCTTAGAAAACAGAGCTAGACCCACACAAATGCTTAATCGAAAGGTCTGTCCTCCTTCCCCTCCTACCAGATCGAAAAGAAAAAGCTTGCTCTTCCTACCCAAAAGGCTTTTGCCGTGATATTTGCTTGTGAGTTTGACATGTTTATCCTGAAATCAAAAACATTTACGAGAACAACTATAAAGCAGTATGTGTTATCGGAATCAGTATTAAGCAATCACAGCTATCCTTAGCCCACGGTGGATGCCAAAATAGTTTACCCTTAAAATTGGATAATAATTAAACGTATAATGTGGTTTTAAGGATATTCACCTAATACCAATTGATAAATATGATGATGAATAACAGAAATTGACAACAAAGTAAAGCAAACCAGTGTTGAAATGCAATTCAGCCCTCGAGCTAGTGCGCCCTCGAACTGAGTGACACTATAGTAATAAAGTATATAAAATGAACTGATGAACAAGAGAGTATAAGCTAAAGAGAGTGTTATATTGCTTTGATATGCGAGAGTATGTGTCTTATAAATGATTAGAACTCCTCTTTATATAGTAGAGAAATTCTACTTATGGCATAACTCTAATTATAGAAGGAAATCCCATGATTAGCTAAATAACCGTTCTTGATTTGATCTATTCTGAAATTACCGCCATGATCTTCGACTAGTCACGGATATCTTGCTTTTCTGTCATTATGTCATATTTGGTCTTGCTCGATGTCTGCCTTATTTTGTCTCAATCACTATTGCTCTCGATCTCGACAGGTACCTCGATTCTCGAACTCGGTATCTTATCATCATGCCTCGATCTGATCTATTACGGAACAGATCTTTGATCTATCCCCTCGTCTCGGTTCATCAGTAAAATCGGTTGGGCCCGGTTTTAACCGTATATAGTGAAATTAACTGCTTTGATGTCTAAGGAAATAGTTATCCTCTTCTCCTTCATATCATAGCTGGGATTTCCCGTAGCTCATCCTGTCATCTTTTCGAATTCTAAATCTTTTGCTAAACATAATTCAAATAAAAATTATTGCGGTTATTAAAAAGACCACGGCCAATGAATTTTGTTTCTCTTAGTTAGTAGGTTAGTATATATCCCATCTCCTTCAAATTGAACTTCTTATGTCGTCAATTTCTTATAGGAGTTTCTGGAAGTGTACAACGTCGGCATGGTTTCTGATTACTTTCAAAGAACTGTGATGCCGATTTATTATCTGCCAACAGAAGAGCTATCGAGAAGAGCGTTACAGAAATTAAAATGGAATGCCCTTGCTAACCAATTTGGAAAACTACTTAATCATGAGCTAGATTTAAGCTAAACTGTAAATAGTTCAACTCGAATTTTAAGCGTCAACATCTTTTGTATTGGTACCCCTTGTTGTGCAGCAACTTCTTAGATAGAAAATTTTGTTGCTAGGTCTATCCATTCGATCAAGCATTGGGCCACAACGTTGCTACCTTTTTTAACATCAACTGGCCAAAACTACTTACGTACATGGAAAAGAGGGCTAGTGATAAGTTGGTATTATACTAACTTGTCTCTTCTTTATACTAAGGATTTTGTATGATTTTGTTGAGAAACTAAGTCATTTATTGAGGTTTATTGGAATATTTCAGGTATCAAGTTATTTAGAGAAGATACGAAAGAAAACAAGTCAAAATGTGTTAAAAAGGGGAAATTAACTGCTGCCAGTGAATGCTCTATGCGATTGCGAAGAACTTCATGCGATCGTGTATGTTCAGCAGTTAAGCCACCGTGAACGCGGTTGGTGTCATGTGAATGTAAAGAAGAGAAGTTGGTCAGCCACTGGTCCAACGTTCTACATGAACGTGATTGTTGCTCGGCGATCGCGTATCTTTGCAGAAGTTGTTCACCACGGTCGTTGTTCTCTGTTTGCTAACGCATATCACATTTTCTGGGCAGTTATGGAATTTCATGTTTTTTAATCCCAAACCATTTAATGCACGACCTAGCTTATTGGAAACACATCTTTGGCATATATTTGGCTTATTTTTCTGTCTCTTGATTAGAGAAGACAAGTTTGAGAGCTATGGTTCTTCCACAAACACTTGGGTCATGAAGATTTGAATCTTTTGGTTGAGAATTCTTGCCCATTTTCACTCATTTCTTCATTTCCTTGTTTTGTATTGTATATCTAAGTCTGTAGCATTTTTTCCAATATTTGAATCTTCTTTATGGGAATATTTCATATTTAAAGTATGGATTAAATATCTTGTTGTGGTTATGTATTAACCGATTTTTATTTATTATGAAGTGAGTTATTGTTTCTTTAATTATTCTTGTTCTTTAATGTTTCCAAAAGGATTAGCTAACCCTAGTGTAAGACCCCGTAAAGGTTTTCCTAAAAACTGGGGTTTCATGGTGCCGAGGTAGGCGTATGTGTCAATGATAGTAGAGATTCTTCGCGGCGAGCTTGCGAACTGCGGTAAGGACTTTTTGGAGTGAAGAATGCGCTGGGGAGTTGAAGGAAAATGTTTGGCCGAGTAGGTCATTTCTGCGGCCCATTATGCGGCCGCATAATCACTCTGCGGGCCGCAGAATGGCCGTAGAGTGAGACATCAATTTGGGTCATTTTTGGATGTCATTTTCGCGGCCCATTATGCGACCGCAAAATGATTTTATAGGTCGCACTCTGATCGTATATCAAGCTTTGAAACATTGGGGAGGGAGGTTATGCGGCGCATTAAGCTACCGCAGAACAGGTTTGCAGACCACATAATGGCCGCAGAGTGGGGCAGGTCAGCCCAGTTCTGGAAGGCCATTTAGTGGCCCATTTTTCATACCGTACAAGCACTTCGTCGTCGCATATGGAACTGCAGATCCCATTTCGGAGCTTCATTTTTGGGATTTTATAACCGACCCCCTTATCATAAAACACTATAAGGGGTCAGTCTAAAAAGAAAAAATCTACATTTTAGAGAGAGGGGAAGGTGTTCTAGAGTGAGAAGAGGAATTCTAAGTCCTTCGTCCATCAACCTTTGCTCAAACCTTGATGATTTCTCTAGGGTGACTCAAAAGGTCTACAACCAAAAGGTAAGATTCTACTCCCTAGCCTTCAATTTCAAGATTTAACTGTAAATAGGTAACAAACCAAACAATTCTTGGGTGTGGGAGTGGTTCATTATGCATGCATGTACTATCTAGGGTTGTGAGATGATTGTTGAGCTCAATTAGGTAGATTTTGGGTAATGAAATAGGGGAAATAAACCATAGGATGACCTTGAGATCACAATGGCCACCTAGTGTTTGATAAAATGCTCAAATGAGCTAGAATCGTGAACTCCTTCCTAATTTATGTTCAATTTTGCTATATCTCTAATTAGATCAATGTTGCCAGGACTCCAGACTTGTGTAGTCAACTAAGGAAAAGCTCAAAGTGAGGTATGCTGGATAAACTCTTCTTCAAGAATTGAACCCCACGTCACTCTTATAAATTCCAAGATGTTTAATATAAGTCAATTATTCCGAATAAGCTTTGTGACAAAATATATGTTTATTCGTGATCAAATGCTCTTATTATGTTGCGTTATTTATTAAGGACGTGTTCCAAACTATGGATTGTGTATCTACATGTTATAATTCCAAGTCGTGTTACATATGAAAATTGTTATGCCAAATTGTGTAGAGATTGTAATTTGTATTGTTGATACAACCCCACCCCCACACATTGGGGTGAGGCAGTTGGGCCACTTTGTGTAGGAAATGGGTATTGTTTTTACACCTCCACCCGCACATATTGGTGTGAGGCGGCAAGGCCGCTTTGTGTAGATATTGATATTGTTGTTACACCCCCACCCGCACATACTGGGCGAGGCGGCAGGGCCGCTTTGTCTAAGTATTAGTTTCGTTGTTTCACCTCCACCTGCATACATTGGGGTAAGGTGTTGGGACCGCTTTGTGTGAAGATGGTTACAGAGATCCTCTTCTTAAAATTATCAAATGATATGGACAGCTCTTGATAAATCTTCCTTGGATTTAATGGTTATCTATGCTATTCTATTGTCACCCTGACTCATCATATTTATGCTGTAATTCCAAGTTCATGATTAGGTGTTTGGTTTTCATCTAGTACTATTCGGCATGTACTAACGTCCCTTTTTCCGAGAGCGTTGTATCTTTAATAGATGCACGTGGTTCCATAGCGGAGGATACTGACCAGTGACAGCAGTACTCAATTTTCCCACCTGACTTGGTGAGCCCCATCTCAATTCGGGGTTGTACATCTTTTGTTTTGTGTGTATTACTATGTTTTGAGGTATAACCGGGGCCTTGTTGCCGGTACTATCACCATACTCTTTTGTATCTATTAGAGGATCTATAGACATAGTGTGGGTGGTATGTCGGAATGGGAAAAACTAGAAATGTTGTAATTTTTATCACACGTTCCACATTAAACCATGAAAAAGTATGTATTTTGGAAACCAATAAAGGATGCAACTACTGATAATGAATTAGTGTTGTTGTTTACTTGATTCTCCTCCCTGCCTGATTAATAAATTGAATTTTATTGTTATTCACGAGTAAGTCCGGGTAAAAGGAATTGTACAGGCATTCTTGGTCGGGTCATCTTGGCTGAGCGCCGGTCGCGCTCCCCGAGTTCAGGGCGTGACAAACTTGGTATTAGAGCCTAAGGTTTTGAACTGTCCTAGGATGTCTCGGAGCCGTGTCTATTAGAGTTCTTCTTATCGGTGTGTTGTCGACCACATCTATAAGTTGGAGGCTACTTGGACATTTTGGAATAATACCATTCTTTGATGTTCTTGATCATGTGATCATGCTGATTTTAACATTGTTCCCCCTTTAATTCATGCATTTCTCTAACTTTCAGTAAATGGCGCCTAAGAAGAGGGCAAGAACTGGCCAAGGAGCCTATGTTACCCCAGAGTGGCAGGTGGTTTTATCATTGATGATGCGGGTGAACACCTGATGGGTGAGGATATTCCCCCAGTTACTACACTGCCTGGTTCTATTATTCCTACTCTGGTTGCACCAGTTCCTACACCTGATGAGGGTGTGACAAATCCTCCAACCAATATTCCGGTTCCACCTCAATCCCCAGCTCTTGTTCCGGTGTTTCTGATGAGGATCTCAGGTGAACCATACAGATATTGGCTCAGATAGTGGCTTCCCAGGCCCAGAGGTCGAATGTTGCCCCCACTTCTTCTAGTGAGCAAGGGGACTATATTGGTTCCAGGGTTAACAGGTTTCTTCAGGTAGATCCTCCAGTGTTCACGGGTATTGATCCCTAGAAGGATCGCGAGATTTCATCGATGAGATGCATAAGAACCTCAGAGTTATGCGTGATATGGAAACATAGGGAGTGGAGTTGGACTCCTAACTCCTAAAGGGGGTGGCCTATTCTTTGTTTGAGATGTGGGAGGACTCCCTTGAGGAGGAAAGCACGTCAGAAAGGTGGAGTGAGTTTGCGGATGCTTTCATGAATCATTTCTTGCCTGCCGAGACAATGGCAGCCCGTGCCGCAGAGTTTGAGAACCTAAAACAGGGTACCATGAGTGTGTCGGAGTACCATATGGAGTTTGCGCGCATGTCCAAGTATGCTATTCACATGTTGCCCACTATGGAGGCCATGGTGTGCCGGTTTGTACAGGGCCTTAGCTTGTTGGTTAATAACGATGCTGCTACAGCTACCTAGAATTATGGCATGAACTATGGGAAGATGGTAGCATTTTCTCAAGCTACAGAGAACCGAAAGTTGAAGAATAGAATGGAGCGTGAGGGTAACAGCAAGGACCAGTCCGCGGGAAACTTTGGTGGTTCTTCTAGCTGTGGTGGTGGTAGTGATACGCTCAAATTACACCTTAAAATAGTGTAAGCAGTCGAGTGTCAGATATAATAACCCAACTAGGTTGGGGTCGAATCCCACAGAGAAAAATATGTAGGCGATTAGGAATGTAAGAGAATTATCACTTATCGCGCAATGCCAAACACTTAGATTTTGGTTGTGAAAATATTTATATCTAAATGCAAAAATGTAAACTAACCTAGAAATCAAGTAAAATGATCAATGGCTACAAGGATGGATGCATCGGGAATTACACTCAAGTAATGATCCAATGTATTTCACGATTTTACAAATATGAGCAAGTTTATATTAATTAGCCACGGATAATAATTCTTAATTAGCTTCTTACAAAGACTAACAAGACTTCCTAATTGAATTATTCCTAACCCAATTAAGAGATTAAGCACACCCGGATATGGCTACAAGTAGTTCAATCTTATTCCTAAGTAGAATCTATAAAATGAGGGTTAAAACCTCAAGTTCTTGTTAATTAATCTTTCCCAACCCCAAATTATCTTTTCCAAAATTAATTCAAAGTTAATGGGCAAGTCCTAGGGTTAGAAAATCCCTTTGGAAACATTAAAGAACAAGAATAATTAAAGAAACAACAACTCACTTCATAAAAGAATAAAAATCATTTAATACATAAGCACAACAAGGTATTTAATCCATACTTTAAACATGAATATTTCCATAAACAAGATTTAGTGTTGGAATAAATACTGCACACTTAAATATTCAATACAAAGTAAGGAAATTAAGAAATAAACATAAATGGGTAAGAAATCCTTAATCACAAGCTTGAAATCTTCAAAACCCAAGTGTGTGTGCAAATCCTAGCTTTAAAACTTGTTCTCCTCTTGTGTCTCTGCTGAAAATAAGCCAAAAGATACTGAAAATATCTGCTAAGTCGTGTATATATTGTTTGGGGATAAAAATGTGAAATTATAAAACTGCCCAGCATTTGCCCAGAAACTACCATAAACGTTCGCAACAGAGGGTCGTTCGCACTGAATTGTTTCCAAAAAGTATGTGATCGCATACAGACATGTGAATTCGCATAGGCCATTTGTCTAGCTGCTGACCAGCCTCTCTCTCCCTTATGCATTTGCACTTCCCATCCACGATCACATAATATTAGTTCCTGGACTTATGCGATCGCATATAATGATTCGCGATCACACAATGTAAAAATTGGGCAGACCTCTATTTTCCATTTTAGCTCCTTTTTGACTTGTTTTCACACGATTCTTCACAATCACCTCTAAATCATTTGACACCTGAAATATACTAATAAACATCAATAAATATCTTAATTTCTCAACAAAATTACACAAAAGATTAAGTATTAAGAGGAGATAAGATGGTAAAATACCAAATTATCAGGTAGGTCGGCATTTAGAGGGGGGTCAGCAGGTCCATCTCAGTCCTTCGCCCAGTCTTGCATGAGTGCACAACCATTAGGGCATACTCAGCAACAGTGGAGTCATTTCAGGCCCAATCAGGGCAATAGGCAACCCCACCAGCAGGGTCGGCCAAGAGGGATATTTCAGCAGCAGAGGATACCCCATGCCCTAAGTGTGGGAGGACGCACTTTGGGTTCTGCAATATGGACCTACCTATATTCTATGAGTGCGGTATGAGGGGTCACATTCAGAGAGATTGCTACTCATCTCGTCAGACCATGGGTAGAGCAGCCAGCTAGTTCTGCAGCTACTACATCCACAGCATCTCCTCTGGCTCAAGGCACTCCAGCGCCCGCAAGGCGTGGTGCAGCTAGGGGTGGTGTCCAAAGTTCGGGAGGGCCTAGCAGATTTTATGCCATGGGGAGGCATCGGGATTCATAGGGCTCTAGATGTTTTCAAAGGTATATTGATTGTCCAATCTTGTACGTGTATGTTCTTATTGATCCTCGTTACAGTTTGCCCTATGTCACTCCTTATGTTGCTATGGAATTTGGGATAGAACCAGAATAGCTTCATGAGCCGTTATCTGTATCTATTCCAGTTGGTAAGTATATTGTGGTCGCGCGGGTTTATAGGAATTGTATTGTCTCGATGCGTGGTCAGGACACCATGGTCGATCTTATATAATTGGGGATGGTTGATTTTGATATAATCATGGGGATGGAATGGCTTTAAGCCTGTTTTGCAAAGCTTGATTGCCAAACCAGAACCGTTAGGTTTGAGTTCCCTGATGATCCAGCCATTGAATGAAAAGGAGTTGTTGTGGTGCCAAAGGGTATGTTTATTTATTACCTTAAGGCCACGAAGATGATTAACAAGGGGTGTTTCTACCACTTGGTCCGGGTTACGGACATCGACGCTGAGGCACCTACACTTAAGTTTGTGCCGGTTGTGAATGAATTTCTGAAGGTCTTTCGTGATGAGCTCCCTGGAATCCCACCAGACAGGGAGATTGATTTTGGGATTGATGTGATGTCAGGCACGCGTCCTGTATCTATTCCACCTTACAGAATGGCACCGCCATAATTGAAGGAACTAAAGGAAAAATTGAAGGATTTGCTAGAGAAGGTTTTCATCCGACCGAGTGTGTCACCTTGGGTCACACTGGTTCTCTTTGTAAGAAATAAAGATGGGTCACTAAGGATGTGTTTTGACTACCGGCAGTTCAACAAATTCAAAATCAAAAATAAGTACCCACTACCAAGAATATATGATTTGCTTGATCAATTACAGGGTGCTAGGTACTTCTCCAAAATTGATTTACGGTCCGGGTATCACCAATTGAAGATCAAGGAACATGATATTCCGAAATTAGTTTTCATGACCCGGTATGACCACTTTGAATCTCTGGTGATTTCTTTTGGGCTACCAAATTCTCCGGCAAATTTCATGGATCTTATCGGGTTTCAAGCCTTTTCTTGACTCCTTTGTGATAGTGTTCATTGATGATATTCTTGTATATTCACGAAGTCGAGAGGACCATGTCGATCCTCTCAGGGCAGTTCTGCAAACTCTTCATCAGAGAAGGAATTAAGGTTGATCCTCAAAAGGTTGCAGCTATGAAGAATTGGCCTAGACCTACAATTCCAATAGAGATTCGCAGTTTCTTGGGGTTAGCGGGGTATTACAAAAAGTTTGTGGAGGGGTTCTCTACTCTTGCCTCTCCATTTACTAAGTTGACATAGAAGGCCATCAAATTTCAATTGTCTGATGCTTGTGAAAGGAGCTTCCAGAAGTTGAAATCAAGATTGAATATGGCACCGGTGTTGACCCTACCTGAGGGTACAGATGGGTTCGTGGTATATAGTGATGCTTCAAGGATCGGGCTTGGGTGTTTCTTAATGCAAAATGGCAAGGTTATAGCTTATGCTTCTAGGAAACTCAAGAATCATGAAAAGAACTATCCAACACATGACTTAGAACATGCGGCGATGGTTTTTGCATTGAAGATTTGGCGTCATTATTTGTATGGGGTCCACGTGAGTGTATTCATGTACCACAAGAGCCTTCAATATATTTTCAAACAAAATGAGTTGAATTTGAGGCAGAGAAGATGGCTTGAGGTACTCAAAGATTAGGACATCGATATTCTATATCATCCGGCGAAGGATAATGTTGTGGCAGGTGCTCTTAGCCGGAAATACATGGGAAGTTTGGCTCACTTTGAGGTATATCAGAGTCCGTTGGCCAAGGAAGTTCACCAGCTAGCTGGTCTAGGAGTTCGTCTTACGGACTCTAGTGAAGGATGAGTAATTGTGCAAAATAGGGTTGAATCATTGCTTGTTGTGGAAGTCAAAAAGAAGCAATACAACGATCCGTTTTTGGTACAATTGAAGAAAGGGATTGGTAAACATAAAAATATGGATTTTTCTCATGGCATGGATGATGGTACACTAAGGTACCAAGGGCGGCTATGTGTTCCAAATGTAAATGGTATCGGGGAAAGAATAATGATTGATGCTCACATTTCCAGGTATTCTGTATATTCGGGCTCTAAAAAGATGTATTATGATCTCAAGCAAGTCTATTGGTGTAATGATATAAAGAGGAATGTGGCGGACTTTATGGAAAAATGTCCTAGATGTCAGCAAGTAAAGGCTGAACACCAACGGCCTGGTGGGTTGGCACAGAATATAGAAATTCCAATGTGGAACTGAAAAATGATTAATATAGACTTTGTGGTGGGACTTTCACGCACTCCGTGCATATTTGAATCTATTTGGGTGATTGTGGATCAACTCACAAAATCAACACACTTCTTGCCAGTTAAATCTACCGACACAGCGAAACAATAAGCTCAGTTTTATATCAAGGAAATAGTCAGGTTGCATGGCACTACAGTTTCTATCATTTTGGATCGAGGGGCACAATTCACGGCCAATTTTTTGAAGAAATTTCAGCAAGTTTTGGATACTCTAGTGAATCATAGTACAGCGCCTTTCATCCACAGATCGACGGGTAGGCAGAGCGGACTAGTCAAACGCTTGAGGATATGTTTCGTGCTTGTGTTCTTGACATCAAAGGTAGCTGGGATCATCATTTTCCACTCATAGAATTTTCTTAAAATAACAACTATCATGCTAATATTCATATGGAACCATTTGAGGCATTATATGGTAGGAGATGTATATCTCCCATTGGGTGATTTGAGATTGGGGAAGCTGAGTTGATAGGACCAGACCTTGTGCATCAAGCTATGGATAAGGTTAAGGTCATTAAGGATCAGTTGAAAACTGCTCAGATTCGTCAAAAGTCCTATTAGGATATTCGTCGCAGAGATTTGGAGTTCAAAGAAGATGATTAGGTATTCTTGAAGGTTTCCCCAATGAAGGGTATAATGCAGTTTGTAAAGAAAGGGAAATTGTGTCCGAGGTATGTCAGGCCATACAGAATCATTGAGAGGATTGGTCAGGTGGCGTACAAGCTTAAGAAACTACTTGAGATGTCACTAGTGCACCCGGTATTCCATATGTCTATGTTGAAGAAGGTAGTTGGAGATCCGTCGGCTATTTTTCCAGTTGAGACTGTTGAGGTTAATGAAGAACTGACATGTGATGACACTCTAGTCCCCATCCTTGATAGGCAGGTCTGAAAGCTAAGAAATAAAGAAAATGCCTCCATGAAAGTGTTATGGCGAAACCAACAGGTTAAAGAGGCCACCTAGGACGCCGAGAAAGAAATGAGAAAGAAGTACCCTCATTTGTTTGAATAGCTATGTAATAGTTTCTATGAAATTACTTCCTATGAACTATGTATTACTTATAAAGTTTATGCTTAGGGTGTTTCCTTTTTAGTAATATATGGCTTATGATGGAACGGTTGGTGTTGCTTCATATTGTGTTGCATTGTTGGTTTATGTACATGCGGTTAGGATCGGTTTCTGGGATTCTTGGACAGGTGGATAGGCCCAGTTACAAGGAAAACACTGTCGAAATTTTTGGAAATTTGGAGAGTTAAAAAAATTAGGGACTGCTAGTGTGTGAAGAACAGCAGGTTCATGATGCGTTCTAAGGACGTAGTTAGACCCTCATTCGAGGACGAATGATCTTAAGTGGGGAAGGATGTAAGGAGCCGTAAAAGTTTTCCTAAAAAATGGGTTTCGTGGTGCCCGCAGTACGGATTTTTTGAGGTGAACAGTGCGCTGGGGAGTGAAGGAAAATGTTTGGGAGAATAGGGCATTTCTACGGCCCATCATGCGACCGCATAATCACTCTGTGGGCCGCAAAATGGCCGTAGAGTGAGACTTTCATTTGGGCCAGTTTTGGATGTCATTTTTGCGGCTCATTTTGCTACCGCAAAATGATTTCGCAGACCGCACTCTGATCACATATCTTGATTTTAAATTTTTGAAAGGAATGTTCTGAGGCGCGTTATGCGACCGCAGAACAGGTTTGCAGACCGCATAACGACCGCAGAGTGGGGCAGGCCAGCCCATTTCCGGAGGGCCATTTCGCGGCCCATTTAGTGGACCACATAATCATTTCCCCGTTGCAGATCTCGTTTTAGAGCTTCATTTTTGGGATTTTATAACCCGACCCCCTGTTCATAAAACACTATTAGGGGTCATTCTAAAAAGATAAAAATCTAAATTTTAGAGAGAGGGGAAGGTGTTCTAGACTGAGAAGAGGAATTCTATGTCTTTTGTCCATCAACCTTTGCTCAAACCTTGAATATTGCTCTAGGGTGACTCACAAGGTCTTCAACGAAAAGGTAAGATTCTACTCCCTAGCCTTCAGTTTCGAGATTTAACTGAAAATAGGTAACAAACCAAACAATTCTTGGGTGTGGGAGTGGTTCATTATGCATGCATGTAATATCTAGGGTTATGGGATGTTATTGAGCTCAATTGGGTAGATTTTGGGTAATGAAATAGGGGAAACAACCATAAGAGGGCCTTGAGATCACAATGGCCACCTAGTGTTTGATGAAATGCTCAAATGAGCTAGAATCATGAACTCCTTCCTAATTTATGTTCAATTTTGCTATATCTCTAAATAGATCAAAGTTTCTACGATTCCAGAACTGTGTTGTGAATTAAGGAAAAGATCAAAGCGAGGTATGATGGCTAAACTCTTCTTTAAGAATTGAACTTCACATCACTCTTGTAAATTCCCAGATGTTTATTATAAGTAGATTATTTCGAATAAGCTTTGTGACAAAATATATGTTCGATTCGTGATCAAATGCTCTTATTATGTTGTGTTATTGATTAAGGACATATTCCAAACTACGTATTGTGTATCTACATGTTATAATTCCAAGTCGTGTTACTTATGAAAATTTTTATGCCAAATTTTGTAGAGATTGTAATTTGTATTGTTGTTACATCCCCACCCGCACATATTGGGGTGAGGAGGCAAGGCCGCTTTGTGTAGGTAATAGGTATTGTTGTTACACCTCCACCCGCACATATTGGGGTGAGGCAGCAAGGTCGCTTTGTGTAGATATTAGTATTGTTGTTACACCCACACCCACACATACTAGGGTGAGGCGCCAGGGCCGCTTTGTGTAAGCATTGGAATCGTTGTTGCACCTCCACCCGCATACATTGGGGTGAGGCGGCAGGGCCAGTTTGTGTAAAGATGGTTACATAGGTCCTCGTCTTAAAAATAACTAAATGATATGGACAGCTCTTAATAGATTTTCCTTGGCTTTAACGGTTATATATGTTATTCTATTGTCACCCTGACTCGTCATATTTATGTTGTAATTCCAAATTCATGATTAGGTGTTTAGTTTTCATACTAGTACTATTCAGCATGTACTAACGTCCCTTTTTCCAGGGTGCTACATTTTTAATGGATGCAGGTGGTTCCACAGCGGAGGATATTGAACAGTGACAAGAGTATTCAATCTTCTTAGCTGACTTGGTGAGCCCCATCTTATTTCGGGGTTGTACATCTTTTGTTTTGTGTGTATTACTATGCCTTGAGGTATAGTCGGGGCCTTGTTGACAACACTGTCACTATAGTCTTTTGTATCTATTAGAGGCCCCGTAGACATAGTGTGGGTGGTATGTTGGCATGGGAAAAGTCAAACTAGAAATGTTGTAATTTGTATCATGCGTTCCACACTAAACCATGAAAAAGTATGTATTTTGGAAACACATGAAGGATGTAATTGTTGATAATGAATTAGTGTTGTTGTTTACTTGATCCTCCTCCCTGCGTGATTAATTAATTGAATTTTATTGTTATTCACAAGTAAGTCTGGGTAGAAGGTATTGTACAAGCTTTCTTGGCCAGGTCATCTCAGCTGAGCGTCGGTCGCGCTCCCCAAGTTCGGGGCGTGACACCTAGGACTCATCCATCAACTTCGGATTAATTTTGGAAAAGATAATTTGGGGTTAGGAAAGATTAATTGACAAGAACTTGAGGCGATAACCCTCACTTTATAGATTCTACATAAGGATAGGATAGAACTACTTGTAGCCATAATCGGGTGTGCTTAAACTCTTAATTGTTTTAGGGATAATTCAATTAGAAATCCTTGTTAGTCTTAGGAATAAGCTAATAAATAATTATTACCCGAGGTTAATTAACATAAACTCACTCATATTTGTAAAATCATGAAATACATTTGATCATTACTTGAGTGTAATCTTCCTTATATCCATGCTTGTAGCCATTGACCATTTTACTCGCTTTCTAGGTTAGTTTACATTTTCGCATTTAGTTATATATATTTTCTCAAAACCTTTCTAAGTGTTTGGCTTAGCAGAATAAGTGATAATTCTCTTACATTGCCTAATCGCCTACATATTTTTCTCGGTGAGATTCGACCCCGACTCATAGTTGGGTATATTATATTGCATGTGACTGTGTCCATTTACATTTTAGTAGTTGATTTGGATGTCATCAAAATTGGCGTCGTTGTCAGGGAAAAATTTAGTGTATTTAGGTTATTTGAGAAGTAAGCGTACGTGATTTGGTCCAAACTTTTGAATATTTTTGTAATTATTTTTCTCAACTTTGTTTAGTTTTCTTGTTGTTTTCTTTTTGTTTCTCGTTTATTTTCTTAGTTTTGAAAAATACAACAACAACAACCTAGTAGAATCCCACTAGTGGGGTTTGGGGAGGGTATAATGTACGCAGACCTTACCCCTACCCCGAAGGGATAAAGAGGTTGTTTCCGGGATACCCTCGGCTTAGAGTAGTTTTGAAAAATGGCATCGCATAATAAATATTAGTCGGATAGTAGTTGTTCATACTTTGATGACCCTTGTCCTTATTGTGGTGGACCACACTCTTGGAAAAAAAATTTATATTCTCCCGGGGCGGATTGTACGCACAATATTAAACCCATGAGTGGAGTATTTTTGATAAATGTAGTGGTCAAAATGGTCATTGGGATAATTGTGCGTATTTTTCCTTCGCTTCCTCGAACCCCTGCTATGATGATTCTAATTTTTGTCATGTTAATTATAGGGATATGGAAGTGGAAGAAATTGAGCATAGTTAAAATGGAGAGTTCAAACTTAGGATGGAATGCCTACTTGAAGAGGAAACAAAGATAAAAAGGCCTCGGAGGAGCTTTTGGAAAATAGTCTCCAAAATGATTTGGCGTTTGAAAGGTTGAACTCACAAATGGGGAAAATGCTTGAAGATTTAGAGGTCCAAAAAGCCTCGAAAGTGAATGATAGCCAAGAACCTTCCTTAGAGGTTGAAGCCGAAAATCCTTCTTTGGCACTTTATCAAAACCAAGAAGAACTCTCAAATGCTCAAAATGAGAGGGTGATGCTCATGTTGGAGACCATTCTTGAAAATGAGGAGAAGCACAACTTGGCACTCGAGGACTTGAAACAAGTACTAACTCAAAATGATGAGAATATCCACACCTTGAAACATCAAATGAAAATATTGGTTGAGGCTCACTATGCCTACCAACTTGAGAGTATGGAAAGAGTTCAAGAAAAGTCCAACTTCGAGGAAGAAAGTGAGATTTATTTTGAGGAATCAGAATTGTGTAACGACCCGACCGGTCGTTTTGAGCTCTAATGCGTTGTTCGGCAGTTTGGGGTCATGAGCAGCTGTGTTTCAGGTATTATGACTTGTAGGCGTGGTCGGAACTGAATTTTGGGAAGTTTAGAGTTGATTTGGAAGAATCAACTAAGATTGGAACTTTGAGTAAACGACCTCCGAATCAGGATTTGAAGGTTCCAGCAGGTTCGTATGATGATTTCGGACATGGGCGCATGTCTGGATCGGGTTTTGGATAACCCGGGAGTGTTTAGGCGTATATTGTGGAAGTCATTATTTTTTAAGGAATCTTCTAAGTTTGGCTTGAAGCGCATTTCAGTGATGTTGAGTCTGTTTGGGATTCCTAGTCTGGGAATAGCTTCGTATGGTTATTTTGGAGTTGGGAGCGTGATCGGAAGTGAATTCGGATGCTCGTAGGTCATTTTGAAGTCATTTGGCTAAAGATAGAAAGTTGAAGGTTTTTGAGAAATCCGACCGGAAGTGGAAATTTTGATATCGGGGTCGGAATGCGATTCTAGAAGTTGGGGCAGGTCCATAATGTCGAATATGACTTGTGTGCAAAATTTGGGGTCAATCGGGCGTGATTTGATAGGTTTCGGCATCGGATGTGGAAGTTTGGAATTTCAAGTTCATAAAGTTGGGATTTGGGTGCGATTCGTGGTTTTGATGTTGTATGATGTGACTTGAGGTCTCGATCAAGTCCGCATTATGTTTTGGAACAAGTTGGTATAATTGGACGGGGTCCCGGGGGCCTCGGGTGGATTCCGGGTGGTTAATGGATCAAGTTTAGAGTTTGAAGAAGGCTAGAATTTGTTGTCATCTGGTGTGACCGCACCTGCGAGGATTTGGCCGCAGGTGCAGCTATGGCACCGCAGGTGCGAAGAATTGATGATCCGATTGGGAGAGCAGGTGGGATGGTACTTCCGCACTTGCGAGGCTGCAGATGTGGGTTATGGGGCGCAAGTGTGAAGTTGGCTCGAGCTGAGGAAAGCCGCAGGTGCGGAGGTTTGATCACATCTGCGATTGGATCGCAGGTGCGAAAGGCCTGGGAAAAATGTTTTAAAACTGATATTGTTGGCCATTTCTCTCATTTTTTCTCATGGTTTAGGCAATTTTAGGAGGGCTTAAAGAGGGGAAATTCACCATCAATGTCAAGGTAAGAAATCCCTTCATGTTTCTAAGTTAAATACAAGTTATATGCAAGGTATTAAACATGGAAATTAGTAGGAGAATTGGGATTTTTGAGGAGAAACCTAGAAATGGTAATTTGGATTTTAGACACGAATTTGAGCATAGAATGTAGCATAAATTGTATATTTTAACTAGTGGATCTATGGGTAGATTGTATCTTCGATAAATTTCGGATTGCGGGCACGTGGGCCCGAGGGAATTTTTGTCATTTCACCGAGTGGGGTTGGGAAATTATATATTTGGAATTGCTGCAATATTAGAGTATATTTTCATTGGTTTGCCGTTATTTGGATAGTTTTGGGGAGTTGTGCGTCTGTTGGAGTCGTCGGAAGGGCTTGGAAGCCGGTTATGGAATTTCGGAGCGAGGTAAGTCTCCTTTCTAACTTTGTGAGGGGGAATTGTCCCCCCTAGGCAGACTAATTAAGTATGTGTTACTATCTAAGGGGGCAACGTACACACGAGGTGACGGGAGTCCGTGCGTAGCTACTATTATGCCATGTCCGGGTAGCCCAGGACCCACTAGCATGCCTTACGTGTTGTACATGTGATCTTGTCTGTAATATTAGACTGCTAATGTAATCGAAATTGTAATCGAACGACTAAGTAAGATTAGAGTTTATTTTCTTAATCATCTAAAAAGAGAATTGATTTCCTTCGCGGGCAATTGTATTTCCGGATAAGGTTGTATTATTAAACATTATAAAAACTTGGAAAGTGAATTTCGAAAAAGGATTTAAATACTATTTTGTGGTTTTCAAAAGAGAAATTTGTCATTTACTTGAGTATTTGTTTTCCCGACGTAGTCGGGGTGGACTATTGATTGTGCATGACTGCATGAGACCGCTTCGCAATTTACATTCCGCGAGCGGAGTGTTATTTCCCCCACTCTCATGGGAGCGGGCCGTACGCCACGGCGAGATTGAAAGAAATATTATGGTTCGGGTCGTTCGACCCTCGGCAGTGCACAAAGATGATTATTATGATGGCTCAGGCCGGTTGTCCTTATCCCATATGTGCATGCTAAATTGTTAAATATTTTTCATGATTTTTGAAGTAATAAGATATTTGGGGAAAAATAAAGAAGTAATTGTTGATTTATGATATTTGGGGGGAAACAAAGAGGAAATTATTTATTTAAGATATTTGGGAAAATAATGAGAAAGTGGTAACTGTTTATTTACTTCCAGTATTTACTTGGATTCAGTGCCTTATATATATATGCTTCTTTACTACCTTTACATGCCTATCGTGTTCATCTTATGTTGTTAAATTAATTGTTGGACCCTAGTGAGTGTCTACCTCTCTGAGGTTAGGCGGGCCACTTACTAAGTACACGTTGGTTTTATACTCATGCTACACTTGCTGTGCATTTTCATTGCACTGGTGCTTTCATAGCAATGTGGCAGATTTGGAGACTTAGGCGAGCTGCATCATCCAGAGGCGACCCGCGGCTGACAGAGTCTCCCTCGTACTGTATTTATTTTCATTTTAAATTCCTTGTCCAACTTGTATTTCAGACAAGCTTTGTAATGATTGTATAAATTCTTAGAAATTGCTCATGTACTTGTGACACCGGGTTCTGGGATGTGTTGGGATATAATTGCTAAAATGTTATATTCAACTATTGTTTTACTCGACAGAATTTATTTAATTAATATGTAATAAAGTGAAAGGAAATGCTTTTTCAAAAATGCTAAAACAGGAAATTGTTTCAATTAGTTAATGATTGGCTTGCCTGACAATGATGTCCGGCGCCATCACGACCTTATGGATTTTGGGTCGTGACAACATGGTATCAGAGCTCTAGGTTCCCATAGGTCTCACGAGTCATGAGCAAGTCTAGTAGAGTCTTGCGGATCGGTACGGAGACGTCTGTACTTATCTTTGAGAGGCTACAGGGCTGTTAGGAGTAGTTCCCTTCTTGATTCCTCATCGTGCGATTCGATTCCTTTAAGGCTTATGCCTAAGTTTATTCCTACTCAATCTTACGCGTCGCAAAGCGCTTGTATGAATCAGGAATTTGAGGAATTTATATGGTTCTACAGATGTAATTCGAGACGTTTCCATGTGTAATTGGTTGGGGTTGTTGTTATGGCCCTGCAAAATAATAATATGTTGTTTCACCTCAGCAGCTGTGTTTTCTGAGAGCCTTGAGGCTATGCTCAGTTAGTGATGATGCTTGCGATTGGTTATCGCACGATGTCGATATGATGATAGAATGTTTTCCCATATATTCGGGGTGATGAATGGTTTGAAGGGAGGTCCTCCCAGAGTGTGATTTCGAGATTTTGGTGTTTTAGTTCTGGCAGAGGAAAGGCATTTGGGTTATGAATGGTCCGGTTGGGGTTGATAAAAGTAGTAAGACTTGGTGTCTTCAAATGAGGTGGGATATGCACCTATGACGTGAAGTCGTCATCATTGATCGAATGGAATGTGTTAAGTTTGTCGGTGCTATGGTTTCTTCAGTTGCGTGGGGTCAGAGTATTGAGAAGGAGTATTGAAGAATGCGGCTGACAGAGACCGTGAGGTGCGGTGGTTCAGTACCGGGTAAGTGTTGATATTGAAGGCAGCTAGAGAAAGGTGATCTTCGGAGAGTTTGAAGTCGTGGTGATCTGCTGGTTTAAGAGCTATAAAGAATGATCCTGAAGTGAGGCTAGGTGGTGGTTCCATTTCTAGGATTCCAGGTGTAAGAAGCGGAAGTCGAGCTGTCGCAAAGTGGGGGAGCGACAGCATAGCTTGGAATTTGAATATATTGTCGCGCATTTAATGGATGTCCATAAGGAGCGGACGGACTAGTAAAGTTAGTAAATGAAGCAGGGTGTAGAATGGGGTATTGAAGTAGTAGAGAGCGTGCATTTCAGCGTCGTCGGAAGGTGTCCGCGGGTGATTTCCACAGGTAGGTTATCTCCTTTGAATAGATTAGTGGTTGCATGGTCGGCAGGTCTCTTTGAGGGGTTCTAGTGGCTATTCGGTAGGAGGCAGAATGTGTGAATGATGCTAGAGAATTTGAGTATTTAGGGAGTCCTAGCAAGAGAATTTGGAAGAATTGGTTGAGCAAGATCGTGTTATCAAAGGAGAAAGGATCTCGGCAGGGTCTAGAGTGGTGCAAGGAGTAGCTTCAGGCTAAGTGGGGGAGTCCCACCATCTACAGTTGGGTTGCAGGATTTTGTTATCATAGGTTTGAGGATTTTCCGTGTGTTGGCAAGTTATTACAGCTAAGGGAAAGGAATAAAATGGTGATTGTGCGTGGGATTTGATGAATGTGTGCAAAAGTTGGCCCTGCCGGACCAGGGTTAGGCTTTGGAAGATTCAGAATTTATGCTTAAGGGATGGGCGAGTTGTAGTGACTCGGTCACGTGCTTCCTTGGAAGGGGTGTTCATGTGCTAGGAGAGCCTTGGAGTTGATTGTATTCGGGACCAGTCAGAGTGGGTAACTCTCAATAGCGGTCCTAGTGAATTCAAAGTTAAGAACGCGATGTTTAAGGGTTTCAGGCAGCAGTATCATAGAGAATCGAGCTTTTGCAGAGTAATTTTTGAGAAAAAGGAAGATGGTTGGCGTGTTCTATGATATGTTTCAGCGTGCAGGATAGTATTGGAGGAGTGAGAGAAATAAACTCCGGGTTGTAGAAATATTATCAGGAGGGTATGAGACGGCTTGCGGGATTTAAGCAGCATAGTCTCGTGAGTCAAGGTCACTCAGGATGAGTGAGGGTTGGGTTTGATATGATTTGAAGGAAGATGCTATTATTCCTAAGGCAATTGAATATGATTAAAAGAAAATAGATTGATTAGCCATGGCTGAAATGGCACATTTACGGCAGTGATCAGTTCTTTCGGTGTGATTAAGTTATGCATGTGGTTTGTACCGGTGTGTGCGGGGCTTGTCGGTCGTCGTAATGGATTCCATGTGGGAGAATTTGAGTGCTATGGCCTGTCAGGTATAGGCAGATCCCGGAAGGTTTATGGTGGTATAGACTACTACTTAAGGATTTGCATGTTGGATGATTGTGGGAATTCACTCGTGTGTTGAGATGGTACTCTTGAATTGAGTTAAGTAAAAGGTTTCTATATGATGAAGTGTTCACCCTATTGGTGGTTCATAAGTTATGATGGAATTCTTACGCTACCTCATGTCGGCATGTTAGGTGCGGTAATCAGTATGTTTTAACTTGGAGTGAGAATCAAGATTGTGATTCGGTGTTGACGAGGATGTCATGAGCTCGGATGAGCAAGAATAAGGGATTTGAAAGTTCAGAGCAAGCTGGTGTTATCTTCAGTGTCACCTGAGATTGATATTCGATGGAAGAGGCTTGGTACCCTGGTTATGGGTTCTTGATTTGTCTTACAGCGCAGTATGGCCAGTGGTGGAGGTGCAGACTTGCTACCTTGTGTGGAAGGTCGTGGAAGCATGACCTCGAAAAGATTGTATAAGTGTGACATGTAGTCACTTGATGAATCGAAGATTTGGACTGAATATAAAGGAGTGCAATATTGTTTATTTGAGAATTTATGCCTGGAAGGCGTTCGGTTCATTTGGTTGTGGATTGTGGAGTGTTTGTCCCGGCTATGATGGTTGTTCTCGCGTATTATGAGTAAATGTGGGTTAATATGGACCCAGGTAAAATCTATTAGCTTAGTTTGGTGTGAGCAAGGTAGACTCGATGTTTGTGAATGGATTTAAAAATAATTATGGGCTCTGTATGAGCTAGGAATATTCATTTCAGCAGAGCACTTTTCATGGAAAGGTATTAGAACAGCAGATGTTGCTCCGTCTTCGTCAAACTCATGCGATATTGTGAATTTGTGCCGTGTGAGTTGTGAAACGGATTGATAATTTCCTATGTGTTGAGGTCCCGCGTAGTGGGGATGTTATGTGAGCAGGATAGCTCTTGAGATCGAGAGTGTATATATATATATATATCGCACCTCAGTTGTGCTTGAGTTTTGTAGCATGCGGCTTTATCAGTCTCCACAAGATGGTATTGTGCACTTAGCGTGCTTATGATCTATATTCACTAATTTGTAATAGTGAGCAAATCAACTCAGTATATATATCTTCTTATGTAAATTTATGTGTGGATCGGGTGGCACGTCACCACGGGTATGTTATTCGAATCGGGTTGCATGCCGAAACAGTGTGATGATGAGTAAGGTTCCTATATTTATTTTCTTATGTTCTACTTCCTATTTTATGAGAAAAGTTCATATTAGTTGCGTGAGTTGAATAGTCCCTTCCTGAGTCATTTCTTATCTATCATGTTCGAGTTATGGCCTGTTGGCGCGATGTGGTATCCTGTGAGGCTGTTGGTCATGTTTGGGGTGATTTTTTTTCTGAGCAGTTCATACTGGGTGAGACGAGATTATCAGATCAGGGATCAATGCGATAAGGTTATGTGAAGTGCATATTAAAGAATAAATACCATTATTCAGGTTCGTAATGAGGTGATGATTCTAGTCAAGATGAGATATTCAATGATATGTTAACTCTGCAGTTGGGTATGAATTTCAACACATCTCCTCTGTTGTGGTGGTACCGTCAGCATTATAGCAGGATGTATGTATATATATCATGAGGTGCATTGGTAGCATCAGATTCGTGGAATTTTAGCTATTAAGGTTCAGGGAACGTCATTGTGGTTAGATGATGAATATTGCGGTGCATGGTGCTAATTCAGCAAAGGTATGAAATCATGTTCTGGTATGTCATGTGGTAGTTGATACGGTGTTTATATATTGGAACTAGGCCTGGTAGAGAAATTTCAAGTGTTGGAACTGGATTCTGAGCTCATTATATGGATAAAAGAAGAAATCGTCAAATTTGATCAAGCTAATGTACTCAACTAGGTTGTGGTAGCATGGGCAGATGCTCGGGTTGTTAAACAGTTATTTCAGATAACTCCAGAGCAGTTCATAGCACGTTCGAGGATGAACTTCTGTTTAAGTGCGGAAGAATGTAACGACCCGACTGGTCGTTTTGAGCTCTAGCGCGTCGTTCGGCAGTTTGAGGTCATGAGCAGCTCCGTTTCAGATATTATGACTTGTAGGCGTGGTCAGATCTGAATTTCGGGAAGTTTAGAGTTTATTTGGAAAAAAAATTCTCATTTCAGAAGCCTTAAGTTGGAAAAATCAACTAATATTTGAATTTTGAGTAAACGACCTCTGAATCAGGATTTGAAGGTTCCAACAGGTTCGTATGATGATTTCGGACTTGTGCGTCCGTTGGAGTCGTCGGAAGGGATTGGAAGCCGGTTATGGAATTTCGGAGCGAGGTAAGTCTCTTTTCTAACTTTGTGAGGGGGAATTGTCCCCCTAGGCGAACTAATGAAGTATGTGTTACTATCTGCGGGGGCAACTTACGCACGAGGTGACGGGAGTCCGTGCGTAGCTACTATTATGCCATGTCCGGGTAGCCCAGGACCCACTAGCATTCCTTACGTGTTATACCTGTGATCTTGTTTGTAATATTAGACTGCTAATATAATCAAAATTGTAATCGAACGACTAAGGAAGATTAGAGTTTACTTTCTTAATCATCTAAAAAGAGAATTGATCTCCTTCGCGGGCAATTGTATTTCTGGATAAGGTTGTATTATTAAACATTTAAAAACTTGGCAAGTGAATTTCGAAAAAGGATTTAAATACTATTTTTTGGTTTTCAAAAGAGCTTGAGTATTTGTTTTCCCGACGTAGTCGGAGTGGATTGTTGATTGTGCATGACTGCATGTGACCGCTTCGCATTTACATTCCGCAAGTGGAGTGTTATTTCCCCCACTCTCATGGGAGCGGGCCGTACGCCACGGCGAGATTGAAACAAAATATTATGGTTTGGGCCGTTCGACCCTCGACAGTGCACAGAGATGATTATTATGATGGCTCAGGCCGGTTGTCCTTATTCCGTATGCGCATGCTAAATTGTTAAATGTTTTTCATGATTTTTGAAGTGATAAGATATTTGGGGGAAAATAAAAAAGTAATTGATGATTTATGATATTTGGGGGAAAACAAATAGGAAATTATTTATTTAAGATATTTGGGAAAATAATGAGAAAGTGGTAACTGTTTATTTACTTCCAGTATTTATTTGGATTTCAGTTCCTTATATATATGCTGCTTTACTACCTTTAGATGCCTATTGTGTTCATCTTATGCTGTTAAATTAATTGTTGGACCCTAGTAAGTGTCTAATTCGACCTCTCATCACTACCTCTCTGAGGTTAGGCAGGAAACTTACTGAGTACACGTTGTTTTTGTACTCATGCTACACTTGCTGTGCATTTTTGTTGCACGGGTACTTTCATAGAAATGTGGCGGATTTGGAGACTTTGGCGAGCTGAATCATCCGGAGGCGATCCGCAGCTGACAGAGTCTCCCTCGTACTGTATTTATTTTTATTTTAAATTCCGTGTCCAACTTGTATTTCGGACAAGCTTTGTAATGATTGTATAAATTCTTAGAAATTGCTCATGTACTTGTGACACCGGGTTCTGGGATGTGTTGCGATATAATTGCTAAAATGGTATATTCAACTATTATTTTACTCGACATATTTTATTTAGTTAATATGTAATAAAGTGAAAGGAAATGCTTTTTCATAAATGTTAAAATAGGAAATTGTTTCAATTAATTAATGATTGGCTTGCCTGACAATGATGTCCGGTGCCATCACAACCTTATAGATTTTGGGTCGTGACAAATTGAACTTCCTCCAACCGAATCCATACTTATTGGTGATACCGAGAAAAATATAGAATTAGAGTCAACTGGTGTAGTTGAAAATATGGTTGAAAATGACTCTAGTTCGGGGGAAAAAGAGGAAGTCAAAATTTGAAAAAAGTTGCAAGTTGGGAGTTTGATATCTCATGCCAAGCACTTTTCAACTTTGGAATTTCATGGTGATATAGGAATTGAGCCGTGTGAATCCATATGGAAGTTTAAAGAAGTGATACAAGAGCCATACATCTTGTAATTTGAAAATTCAAGAATGCAACATGACATTCCTCAAAAGAAACCCAATAAATGCAAAAAGAATAAATTGATGTTTGGATCTATCATCTACTTACCACCCCCCGCCGCTCGTGGTCACAAGCTTGATTCAAAGTTAGGTGCCCAATTCATATCTTCCAAGTGGAGAGAAAAGTGGTAAAGTAGCCACGACGTTAAATGCGGCGCTTGGTGGGAGGCAACCCACCATTTTCAAATGTTATTGTTAGATTTTATTTTTGTAGATTATTTATTTTTGTTGAAAATTTTAATGTGTATGTCTTAGAGTGATGGAAAAGTAAAGAAAAAGGGGCTAAGATTGCTTTTCTGCGGCAAAAGAATGCAATCGCATAGTGGTTATGCGGACTGCATACTGGTCGCAGAATGAGTCAAAAGTTTGTAACCTATGGTCGCCCAAAAATGTGGTGGAATGCCAATTCTGCACGCATAACCGTTATGCGACAAAAAATGCAGTCGCACATTGGCCAAAGAACACACCCATCATTTTCCAAAACATTTGGTCATTTTTTAATTTTTTCTTTTTTAGAATAGCTTAGTATATTATTTTTTACTAATCTGCCAAGTTTTAGAATTTTTGGAGGTTATTTAAGTAGGTCAGAGTGCCCGGACAGCCAAAAAACTAGTAGCTGAGGAAAGCTGCAGAGAACCACGATGGCGGGAAAAGCAATGTGTTCGCGTAGAACAATTATTTATGATACCTTATTTGATCATGGAAGACGAAACGTGGTCGTATCTGAGGGGGAAATTTTTGTTCTTCGCGAATGTTGAACCTTAATGCGATCGCATTTCATCAGGTTAGTGCCCATCTAATTAAAACACTAGAATTCAAGAACAAAAACACTTCTACCATAAATTAAGAATGGTTCTTCCTACCCTTCTACTCCTTTAACCCCAGGAATCATCCCCTAACTCTCCACTCTTCAATTCCTTTGCAAAAAATTTCACCCCATCACACTCAAGGTATGTGGATTTCTCTCTTAGCCCTTAGATTCTTTTGTTTCTTCTTCTCCTTCTCTTAGTGTGAAATGATAAAATGGCAGAAACTCTTGAGATTTTAGGGCCTGAGTTAATGTTCTAAGTGGAAATCTTGTGTGCTTGTTTGCTGGGTGAGATTGGTTAAGTTGAGTGATTTTATCTGTGAAAATTTTGGTCATGATTCGTGGGTTGATGATGTGAAATTGCTAAGAAAAAGAGATTCCCTCCATGTGTTTGTTGAAAAGCTTGAAAGAACTATAACTGCGCGTGGAAGAAGACCTTCGCGATCGCGACGCCCAATTCTGCGATCGCGTAAGTCTAGTTCTGCTCTTTGTGAAAATTGCCCTCCGCGATCACGTTGACTGTTCCGCGATCGCAAGCCTTTAATTCTGAGGAAAACCAAATGTTCTTCGTGATCGCGTGACGATTTCTGCGATCGCATTTCTTTAACCTCCAGGCAACAAAACAGTAGCATTGCAAATTTTAATGTTGATGGTTTTTGGTCATTTTCTTTGGCCTAAATACATCATAATACAGTGTATTAAGTACCCCTACAAGCATTTAACATGTGGTCTACTTTTGTAGGTACTTAGAGCATAAAATAGCCTCGGGAAATGATTAAATTATGCAATCTACTATTCCCCAAGTTGAAGAAGAGGAATATTTTGATCGAGATGGATCCATAACTGTTGAATGTGAAAGAAACTTTGACAAACTTATGTCAAAGTGCATCATCAAAGAGAGGGGAATCTATTTGGACAAACTTGAGGCTAAGATGCCAGATGTTATCCGAAGATTGACTTGCAGTGGATGGATCTGCTTCGCTCCTGAACCAATCAAAGCCAACTATACAGTAGTTCGGGAGTTTTATGCCAATGCCCTGAAGACCAACTTCCAAGGGGAACTATTTACCATTGTTAGGGGAAAGGCGGGTCAACTTTGGTCTGGAGGTAATAAATGCACAATATGATCTTACCAATGTTTACAATGAGGTATACCGAACCAGAGTAAGGGAGAGAGGAAGGAAATGGTTAGTGGAGAAGCTTCATGACAAGGTAAACCCAACGTGGGAAAGGTTGCACAAAGGGGTTGATTCTTTTAAATTCACAGTTGAAGACAAGACTTGGCTATTTATTATTGGTGCCAGAATCTTGCCGTCTAAACATGAGTCTGAGGTGATGCCTGAGAAGGCATTGATGATTGTTGTTATTATGGATGACTTGCCAGTAAATGTGGGTCAGCATATGGTGAGTGAGATTGAGAAAGCATGTAACGGGAGGTGTAAGAGTATATTCTTTCCCTCATTGATTACTCCGTTTTGCTATGATTCTGGGGTGCTAAAGAACCCGAATGATTTTGAGAAGGACGCAGACAACCAATCTATCCATTGCTCAAAAAGGGACCAACTAGCAGGCAGAAGAAGAGGAGGGTTAATGTATCATCTCCTTCATTTGGGCAGTTTACTGAGACTATCACTGGGCTTGATGGTTCTTCCACAGCTGTAGCAGGTCCACACAACCCAATTTCACCACTTCCTTTCGGACCTCCCACTATACGCCACCTCTCCAGTCAGATCTATGGTGTCGATGCACATATTCTCCGACTTGTAGCTGGCCTTCCTTCTGGTCCATCTGGGGAGGGAATTTCTACTGGGACTGGTAAGAAGCCATCTCTGGATGACGTAGTTAAGGAACAAAAATCAATCAAAAGAAGGTTGGAATACATGAGCCGAAGACAAGGAAAGATTGAGAGGCAATAGCTGAAGTTCAAGGAGCATGAGAAAAAGAAAAGAAAATTTCTGTCCAAAATGACGCATAAGATGAGTTCATTATGTGGCTCACATGAATCAGCGGACGATGAGGATAAGGATTTGGAGCTCAAATTTCCCACTACCTCCAGCTCTACATGATGAAGTTTCAAGGAGCACCTCTTTTCATTTTATCATGTTTTGTTTAGGTGCATTAAGGATGGTGCAACAATTTAGGTTGGGTGGCTTATTTATATGTGATGATGTATGTGGACCATGACTATTTTTTGTGAACTTGTGTAAATTGGTTAACGTTTTTAGTTTATTAGTGATATTTTGTAGTTCAATTCTAGCATATTAGCATTAGTTTTATTTTCTTATTTTGTTACTTTATTTACTTATAATAGTATTAAGTAAACTCCTTGGTTTTTTCTTTATGCCGCGGTTCTTTTCCAATGATATAATTTGTTGGTTCCGTTATCCAACGTGTGGCTTGTTTGGTACTAATATGATTTAAAATTTGGCATATGAATTCTCGATCATTAAAATGAAAAATGATTGAAGTGATAATCCTTGTTGTGACTTTTAGAATCTATATTTGGCTCTTTGATTTACTAAATAGTCTTTTAGGCTATATGTGATTTTCTTTGAGTTCATTGGTTTTAATTGGATTTCGGATTTATATTTCACTCGAGTTCGCATGTGCCGTTTGGGTGAGATTTGTTGTGAATTCTTGTGCATTATTTGTAGTCTAGAACTTGCCCGGAATGTGTTTCAAGGCAAAATCCTAGACTCACTTGGTTTCAAAAAATGATGTTAGCCATTCCTTGGACCGTTATTGTGCCTTCAAATTTCCTACCCTTGCATATTTTCCATAGTCAACCCCCTTTGAGCCTTTAAACTTTTTCTTTGGAAATCAGGTTACAAGCTTTAACCCTTCGTTCTTTATCGATATATCTTTTGGAATCCTACCTCCCTAAGTACTTTGAAAGTGTAAACATAGCTAAAAGCCTAAGTTTGGGGGTGAAGGTTGGAAAAGTTGTGATATGGAAGCTGCTTAAAAGTTGAAAGGTAACCAAAAAAATGAGTATGAAAGAAGAAAAGGGAAGGAAATATAAGAAGTTGTGAATAAAGGGAAGATTAGTTTGTGAAATGAAAACTGAAGAAAGGGTGGAAAAATTTATGAAGGAAGTGTGCTTCAATTATTGTAACTTGTAGTTCTTAGGGAGGTTTTGAGTCACTCTTACCCAAATTGTGTCGTACCTTAACCAAAAACCTACATTACAACCCTTTAAGTCCTACTTGATTTCGAACCAAGTGTGTCTACATTAGTGGAGAGGTACATGAAGGGAAAGTGTCGTCACTACTTATGTACATTTGAATATTTTGCTGTGTGAGAGAGAGAGAGAAAGAGCTAATTATTTCCATTTGATATCCTATTTGTGTTTTAAATTGCAATTTNCGGCAAGTGTCGTCACTACTTATGTACATTTGAATATTTTTGTGTGTGAGAGAGAGAGAGAAAGAGCTAATTATTTCCATTTGATATCCCATTTGTGTTTTAAATTGCAATTTATAAGTTGGGATTCTCTGTTAAGTGTGAGAGCACATCAAATTTTGGGTTTGAATTTAATCCAATCTCCAATTGGGAGGAACGAACAAAAGAAAATTGTTTCTGATAATGAGGCAAATTTTGAAACTTTAGTGTCACAACTTGGTTGCTATTTTGATCTACGTGGTGTTCGAACACTTGAATCGAAATGAAATTTTTGAGAAGTTGGTGATTCATATTCTTTGGACTAATTGTTGGTACCAACTGAAGTCACTAGATTGTGTTTAATTTGAACCTTTTTGACTTGAAATGATGTTTGGCATGTCATTGAGCTTAATTTTTGATTTTATTGAACGATGTTCTTAGTTTTTGAATTACTTGAGTACAAGCAATAGTTTAAGTTTGGGGGTTTAATAAG
>MDKI01190180.1:0-21535 GCA_005239505.1 Nicotiana paniculata
CGCCTCACTACTTAATTGTGGTGTGGGTTTGTCCTAGATCAGGCAACGCGACAACCTCAATAAACCACTAATTCCTTTAAGTTTGAAAACATCATAAATAAATTTAAGAGTAAAATCCCACAATTTCTGATACAAAATAATGTCCTTATACAATACACTCCCAAAACCCGGTATCACTAAGTACATGAGCATCTAAATGACCATACAGTCTGACAAATTAAAACACCGTCTAAAAATATAGAACAGTAATAACTGAACGGAAAGAGAGAGTCAAGGGCTGCTTAAGCCAAAGAAGCTACCTCGATAGTGTCCAACAGATAAATTTCCAAAATCTATCAACCGCCGTATCCGGAAGCCCCTAAACCTGCACACGTGGTGCATGGTGTAGTGTGAGTACAACTAACTCAATAAGTATCACAAATAAATAGGGCAATGTAAAAGAAGCTTAATTTGTTGAAGTCGCTATTTAAATCAGTACAACTCTATCCTTTTCGATTAACATAATATGAGATTTGAAGCTAGCCCCCAATCCCTCGTGATACGTATATCCGTGTGTGCATGCGTACTGGTTCTCAACTGCCCTGCTCGACAGTATTATGGCATGTATGGGGAAAGGAAACAAGTAAATCAGATAAATGATCAACAAAATAAAAGTTTTGCATACTGCACAGACAACTCAAGTGTTGCACGGTCAACTCACGTGCTAAAACTAGAATTTTCACGTAAAACTCACGTGCGACACGGACAATTCACATGTCAATAATAACAATATATGGATCTGCATGGACAACTCACATGCTGCATGGACAATCCTATGCCAATAATATCAATATGTGGATCCGCGCAGACAACTCACGTGCCAATAACATAATCCGCCCAACAAAGTCGTAGAGCCCAGTCCAGAATATCGTACAGAATCAATACAACAGATGTACAGGTATATAATGAATGAAGTGAGATTTTCCTACCCCTGGACTGGTGTAAATGACATGCTAAAGTGTAGGCATGTGCAAAGTGTGCTATTATAGATAAAACCAGAAGTTTCATCAATGAAAAGCATTTATCAAGTTCGTTAAGGGATTTAAACCTCTTAGTAGACACACCATGGCTTAATTAGATCACATATTTTGTTACCACATGTTAGATATCGAAGCTTGAATCTTAACAGTCATTTATGGGCTTATAAGAGCTCCAGTACAACCCAAACATGAATACACAACCCTGGTGCCCGCACATGGGAACATCCAAACACATGTGCGCACCCAAAAAGCACATGGCTATCACAACAATTCAGCCAACTTGTGTCTCAGCCGAGTTTAAATACGATACTTACCTCAAGCAACTCGAATCACTTCGCTAGCAAACCCTTGCCTCGCGAAGCGGCCTCCGAACGCCTCGAAACTAGTCACCATTAATTTGATACAGTCAACACGAACTATAGGAATCAATTCCAAATAAAATTACTAAATTTCCCAATTAAATCCAAAAATCAACCCAAAAATCAACATTGGGGCCCACGTCTCGGAACCCGACAAACGTTACAAAATATGAACGCCCATTCAACCATGAGTCCAACCATACCAAATTTACCATATTCCGAAATCAATCCATCACTCAAATCCCCAATTCTTATTTTCAAATTCTTAAGCCTAAATCCTCGAATTACACCTCAAAATCACGTATCTAGTCGGAATATTCGATGATAATTCAATATTATTGACTGAAAATGGTCACAAGTGACTTACCTCAAGAATTCCCGTGAAATTCCTCTGAAAAAAATCCCTCCAACCGAGTGTTTGAACTCCAAAATGACAAAGATGTCAGAACCCCTCTGTTTTGTACTCTGCCCAGGGCTTTCACATCTACAGTACAATTGGCCGCATCTGCCGTCTCGCAGATGCGAGACTTTACTTCTCTTCTGTGGACAAAAGGTTTGCTTATGCAGACTCGTTCTGCGGCAACACAATCGCTTCTGCAAAGCATACATCCCCTCTCGCTTTTTGCTTATGCAATCGACTCGTCGCAGGTGCCAGTCTGCTTATGCGGTCCTCCGTGTGCACCTGCGGCCACTGCCCTTTCCAAGACTTATCCACTTCTGTGCTTCCAAGCTCGCTTCTACAGATCGCACCTGCGAGCAAATTTGCATAGGTGCGATTGCACCAGAAGGTAAATTTTCCATAAATACTTCAAGTCCGAATTTTGATCCGTTAACAATCTGGAATCCACCCGAGGCCCCCGGGACCTCAACCAAATATACCAACAAGTCCTAGAACATCATACGAACGATGCCACAAATTCCATTAATCAATGCTAAAAAGACGAACCGCACCCAATTCAAGCCTAATGAAACCTAACGAATTCCAACTTTTCATTCCAGGGTTGTTTATACATAAGACAACATCTTGTCAACTATTTCAACTTAAGCTTTAAATCTTGGAACTAAGTGTCCCAATTCTTTACGAAACCTCCCCGACAATTCACATAATCATAATTGAACATAAGATATTCAGTACATGGGAAAACGAGTTGTAATACTCAAAACGACCGTCCGGATCATTACACCTGACGCGTGCGCGAAGGGCACTGCCCAATTGGCTTACGCGATCGCGAATTACTCCATGCATTCGCGCTATAACGACCCGGTCTGTCATTACGTAGAACCTACATTATAATCACTTTTATTGACTTGTCTTAGGTTGGTTATTCTATGATTGATGTGTTAGAGTTAATAGGCTTGAAATCGGAATGGTTAAAATGAGAATTCAGTCACTTAGCCCTTAAGAATAGCCTTAGAATGGGAAAAGTCAACCAAGAGTTGACTTATTGGTACACGACCTCGGAATGCGAATTTTATGGCACAAATAGCTTCGTTAGGTGATTTGAGTTTTAGGAGTGTGTTCAGAATAATTTTGTGATGTCCGGTGTAGAATTAGGCTTGAATTGGCGAAAGTTAATTTTTGGCGATTTTCGGTCGGCAGTGGAAAATAGTCTATCGGGGTCGGAATGGAATTTTGATAGTTGGAATAAGTCTATAATGTCATTTTGGACTTGTCTGTAAAATTTCAGGTCAATCGGAGTTGATTTGGATAGTTTCGGCATCATTGGTGGATTTTAGAAATATCAAAGTTCTTAAGCTTGAAACCGATGTGAATTTGGTGTTTTGATGTTAGTTTTGGTGTTTTGAGGGTGCAACTAAGTTGTAATGATCATATGTGATGTGTTAGTATAACTGGTTGGAGTCCCAAGGGGCTCGGGATCGCTTTCGGATGGTTAACGGAATTTAACTTGGACATTTCAAGATGTTTCGACGTCGTTTCTTGAAGAATAAGTGGTACCAAACTAATAAAATGAGCTCCAAATTCAGTTTCAATGTAAGCATTACATCCGTATCGAAATTTCGGAGTCATAGCAAAAAGAATCGTCGAATTTGGACATCGTATGAGTTATGCACATTTTCGTGACGGGGAAAAACAATTTTCCATCGCCAGCACCCAGGGGAGCGCTGGGCGCTAGTCAGGGCGCCGGGAAATATTTTAGCTACTGTAATCAGCGCCATGGGCAACGCCCGGCGCCACCTGTGGCGCCCAAAACGTAAAACTCTATAAAACGAGGGTTTTTGGCTATTTTTAACAAAAATAGAGTTGGGGGAGCTCGGTTTGGACGATTTTCTGAGGGGTTTTCACGAATTTGAACGAGGTAAGTGTTCTTTATCTTAAATCCTTTATAGATCATGATTCCCCACTCAATTATATCATGAATCCATGAATTTATTGAAGAAAAATCGGATTTTTTATCAAACTTTCTGAAAATATAAATTTAAGATTTGAAAGCCAATCCGATGTCGGAATTCGATAATTTTTGTATGGTTGAACTCGTATCGGAACTGGTGTTCGAATTTTGTGAGTTTCGTCGGATTTTGAGACGTGGGCCCAGGGCCGGGTTTTGACCCAATTCGTATTTTGAGTTAAAAATCGATATTTTTCGATTGGAATTCATTCCTTAAGCATACATTGATGATAAAAATCTGAACTTGGTAGATTTGGTGCATCCGGAAGATTATTCGAAAGGCAAACGCATTGGGGAGTAGTTTTCGGGATAGTTTTGAGGTAAGTAATGTCTTTAAATCCTGTCCTGAGGGTATGAAACCCCGGACTATGCACCCTTTCACGGGTTTTGAAATGAAAAGGTGGAAACTTTGGAACATCTTTCCTATTTAGGCGACTATTGAGTTGCGAAACCGATTTTTAAGCCTTTGCTTAAATAGTATTTATATATTATGATATGTTTTGGGCTGTAAGCCATGTTTGGGGCCTAGTGCCGATCTGTTTACCCCTTGGGGGCTGTGTTACTACATTTTTCCTCACTGATTTGTTATGACTTTCACTCAGTCTTTTCCTGATAAATTGTTTTGACACTCAGAGTATTTTGATACTGTTTATTGAAAAATAAAACACTGATTTTGGGTCGAGAACCCGGTATATTTATGGCCTGATGGGCAAATTGAGAGTGTCTGACTGAGTGAGGCTGTGGGCCTATATTGTGAGGATGTTATGATATGAGTGAGGCTGCGGGCCTATGTTGTGAGTGATTTATGCCGTGATACGGCTTGTTATATAGCGCTTGGGCTGTAGGTGCCCCTCTGGAGTCTGTACACACCCCCAGTGAGCGCCGGTAATGATTGAGTGATGATTATTGCTTGATGGGCTGATACTGAACGATTGTGATGATGCATGATGGGCTGTAACAGAGTGAATGTGAGAATGTCTGATGGGCTAATGCTGAGTGATTGTGAGGATACCTGATGGGCTGTTATAGAGTGACTGTGAGGATTCCTGATGGGCAATTGTTACAAGAAATGATTTTGGCCTGAGGGGTGGAATTATGATGATTTTACTAAGTTTTCGAACTATGATTTACTTCGTTTTCGAACTGGATTTTACAGAGAATTTTACTGAGTTATACTGATATTACAGTGTTTTTAAAGGGATTTCTGAAAACTGATTTCGAACTTATTATTTGATGAATACTACATGGTGATTTTGTGTTTTACTGGTTTTGTGGAATCGTGTATCTGTACTGTGTGTTTTATATTACTCAAACTGTGATTTATTTTCATTACTACTCAGTTGGCGTACTCATAAAGACTCCATGTTCCTCTGTGTACAGATTCAGGTGACGGGCTGGAGCAGTAGCTGTTCTTGCTTGTCGTTGCAGATTTCACGGGGTTTCGAGGTAGCTATCCAGCGTCCACAACTTCTCCTCTTCCCTTCCTAATTATGTTTTTAGCATTCGATTCAGAGACATATATTATAGTTTAGCTGAGTTAGACTTATTTATTCTTAGATGCTCATGACTATTGACTCCAGTTCTTGGGAAGTTTGTTTAGAATATTATGGGAACGCTAAAGACTTAATTATATTATTTGATACTATGGTTGCATGCTTATTATTATATTGTGAACTGTTAAAATTGAACAAAAACGTAATAATGTGACGGTCGGCTAGCCTAGTTCCACGATAGGCGCCATCACGGCCGGTTAGGATTTGGGGTCGTGACAACTCGGTATCAGAGCACTAGGTTACATAGGACTCAACGGACATGAGCAGGTTCAGTGGAGTCTTGCGGATCGGTACGGAGTCGTCTGTACTTATCTTCGAGAGGCTGCAGAACTCTTAAGAAACATCCATATCTTTTGAACTCTTTCGTGCCAATCTGTTGATTTTTGGAATCTAAACTCTTGTTGTTTCATTCTCTCACAGATGGTGAGAACACACAATACCAAACAGGGTAATCAGGCACCAGCTCGACCCGCAAGGGGTCGAGGCCGTGGTAGAGTTAGGGGACCAGCTCAGGCAGCAGCAGGAGTAGTGGCACATGATCCCCCTATTATTCAGGACCAAGTTCCTGCCGATGTTGCTCCAGCGGGACAGGCTCAGGCACTTGTTGTGCCCATTGTTATTCCGGGTCTCCAGGAGACCCTGGCTCAGACATTGGCGGTATGTTCTAATTTAGCTCAGGCAGTGGCCATGACCACTACTGCCAATGTAGCTCAGGCCGGGAGAGGCTATCAGACTCCAGCTGCCCGGGCACCTGAGCCAGTTGTTCAGGGTATTCAGGCACCGGGAGCAGTCCCAGATCAGCCAGCTGCTCCGGTTCAGGATTATGTGGTCCCTGTTATGCCTGAGGACGAGCAGCGTAGGTTGGAGAGATTCAGCAGACTTCAGCCCCCGATCTTTAGCGGTACAGAGGGCGAGGATGCCCAAGGTTTTCTTGATAAATGTCAGAAGATGCTTCGTACAACGGGAATTTTGGAGACCAGCGGGGTTTCATTTGCTACTTATCAGTTTAATGGTGCTGCATTTACTTGGTGGGAATCATTCGAGAGGTGTAGACCGGTTGGTTCAGCACCTCTTACCTGGCAGTAGTTCTCCACGATCTTTTTGGAGAAATATGTTCCCCAATCCCACAGAGAGGAGCAACGCAGGCAGTTTGAGCAGCTACGTCAGGGAGAGTTTTCCGTCACCCAGTATGAGATGAGGTATTCTGAGTTAGCCAGACATGCTTCGGAGTTAGTCCCCACTGATAGGGAGCGTATCAGAAGATTTGTGGATTGTCTCACATATCAGCTTAGGATTTTGATGACCAGAGAGAGGGTGTCCGGAGCCACGTTTGAACATGTTGTTGATATAGCTCGGGACATTGAGTCGGTCCGCAGGCAGGAGCGGGAGGAGAGAGAGGCTAAGAGGCCTCGGGGATCAGGTAATTTCAGTGGAGCTCCTCCCAGAGGGCAATTTCAGCCTAACAGAGGTCGTCCATTTAGACCTGCACAGCCAGCTCGTCCAGCTTTCAGTGTTGTATCGTCGGGGTAGGGTCCTCATAATTCTCATCAGTTACGTTCATCTTTTAGTGCCCTTCCAGCTCAGAGCTCCACCCGAGCATCATCTTATCAGGGTTCTTCCATGCGTGGCCCGTCTGGTGGTCATCAAGGTGGCAGAGGTTCTCGTTCGTTTTCATCTCCAGCTTCAGGTGGTTGTTATGAGTGTGGAGAGTTCGGGCATGAGTGGAGGTTTTTCCCTCGTCGTCCTAGTAGTTCATCACAACAAAGGGTCCAGCCCTCGGCTTCAGCCCCAGTCACTTCACCATCTACCCAGGCAGCTAGGGGTGGTGGTCAGGCAGCTAGAGTTTGTCCTAGAGGAAGAGGTCGAGGAGGTGGAGGCCAGGCACGTATTTATTAATTTCCGGATAGACCTGATGTTATGGCCTCAGATGCGGTGATCACAGGTACTATTTTGGTTTGTCACACTGATGCTTTGGCTTTATTTGACCCTGGTTCCACGTACTCTTATGTCTCATCCTAATTTGCTCATTTTTTAAATATTCCCCGTGAGTCCCTAGTTAAATATTTTCATGTTTCGACTCCGGTGGGTGATACTATTGTTGTGGACCGTGTGTATCGATCGTGTCTTATATCTATTGGGGGTATGGAGACCCGAGTGGACTTGATGTTACTGAGTATGGTCGATTTTGATGTAATTCTGGGTATGGATTGGTTATCCCCATGTTATGCTATTCTTGATTGTCACCCTAAGACCGTGACCCTAGCTATGCTCGGTGTTCCGAGAGTTGAATGAAAATGGTATATAGAGCATGTTCCTAGCAGAGTGATTTCTTATTTAAAGGCTCAGCGTATGGTTGAGAAAAGGGTGTGAGTCCTATCTTGCTTTGGTGAGGGATGTCAGTAGTGAGACTCCATATGTTGATTCTGTTCCTGTAGTCCGTGATTTTCCGGATGTATTTCTCGCAGACCTGCCAGGCATGCCTCCCGACGGGGATATTGACTTTGGTATTGACTTGATGCCCAACACTCATCCTATTTCTATTCCACCTTACCGTATGGCACCAGCAGAGTTGAAAGAATTAAAGGAGCAGCTTTAGGAACTCTTAGATAAGCGTTTTATTCGGCCTAGTGTGTCGCCTTGGGGTGCGCCGATTTTGTTTGTGAAAAATAAGGATGGCTCCATGCGTATGTGCATTGATTATAGACACCTTAATAAGGTTACAGTGAAGAACCGGTATCCTCTACCTTGCATTGATGACTTATTTGATCAGCTCTAGGGAGCTAAGGCGTTCTCCAAGATCGACTTGAAGTCTGGGTATCATCAGTTGAATGTTCGGGATTCTGACATTCCGAAGACTGCTTTCAGAACCAGATACGGTCATTATGAGTTTCTGGTTATGTCTTTTGGGCTGACCAATGCCCCAGCCGCGTTCATGCAATTGATGAACAACGTGTTTCAACCTTATCTTGATTCATTTTTCATTGTGTTCATTGATGACATCCTGGTTTATTCTCGTAGCCAGGAAGAGCATGCTCAGCACTTGAGGGTTGTATTACAGAGATTGAGGGAGGAGAAGCTTTATGCAAAGTTCTCCAAGTGTGAGTTTTGGCTTGGTTCAATGGCTTTCTTGGGGCACGTGGTGTCTAGTGAGGGTATTCAGGTTGACCCGAAGAAGATCGAGGCGGTACAGAGTTGGCCTAGACCGTCCTCAGCTACAGAGATCCGGAGTTTCCTTGGTTTAGCGAGATATTATCGTTGTTTTGTGGAGGGATTCTCTTCTGTTGCTTCACCATTGACTAGATTGACGTAGAAGGGTGTTCTATTCAGATGGTCTGACGAGTGTGAGGAGAGCTTCCAGAAACTTAAGTCCGCATTGACCACAGCTCTGGTGTTGGTCCTACCTATGGGATCGGGTTCTTATACGATTTATTGTGATGCTTCTAGAGTTGTCTTGGGAGCCGTGTTGATGTAGGACGGTAGGGTGATTGCCTACGCGTCTAGACAGTTGAAGGTACACGAGAAGAATTACCCAGTGCACGACTTTGAGTTAGATGTCATTGTTCATGCCTTAAAGATTTGGTGGCATTATTTGTCTGGAGTTCAGTGCGAGATTTTCATTGATCATCGTAGCTTGCAGTATCTGCTAAGGCAGAAGGACTTGAACTTGCGACAGAGGAGGTGGTTGGAGCTTTTCAAGGACTATGACTTGACTATTTTGTATCACCCGGGGAAGGCCAATGTAGTGGCCGATGCCCTGAGTCGCAGAGCTGAGAGTTTGGGGAGTCTAACTTATCTTACAACAGCAGAGCGGCCGTTAGCACTGGATGTTCAGGCTTTAGCGGGTCAGTTGGTGAGATTGGATTTGTCAGATCCTCCACGGGTGGTAGCTAGCATGGCTTCCATGTCTTCTTTATTTGAGCGGATTAAGGCACACCAGTATTATGACAGGCACTTGTTAGTTCTCCAGGATAGGGTCCGTAGAGGTGATGCGAAAGATGTGACTATTGGTGAGACGGAGTTATGAGGATGCAAGGCCGTATTTGCGTGCCCAAAGTGGATGATATTCGAGAGTTGTTATTAGCAGAGTCTCACAGTTCGCGGTATTCTATTCATTCGGGTGCCGCGAAGATGTACCAGGATCTGAGACAATAGTATTGGTGGAGGCGGATGAAGAGAGATATTGTTGAGTATGTAGCACGTGTCTCAACTGCCAGCAGGTCAAGTATGAGCACCAGAGACAATATCAGAACAGGTGTTCGAATTTTTGTATGGTTGAAGTCGTATCGGAACGGGTGTTCGAATTTTGTGAGTTTCGTCGAATTTCGAGACGTGGGCCCGGGGGCCGGGTTTTGACCGAATTCGGATTTTGAGTTAAAAATTGATATTTTTCGATTGGAATTCATTCCTTAAGCATACAATGATGATAAAAATCTGAACTTGGTAGATTTGGAGCATCCGGAAGTTGATCTGAAAGGCAAACGCATTGCAGAGTAGTTTGCGGGCTAGTTTTGAGGTAAATAATGTCTTTAAATCCTGTCCTGAGGGCCATCCTTCTCTTATACTACTTCTGTTAGATGGGTGTGGCCAATTGTACATACCTCTGTTACAATTGAAGGTAATTCAGAATTCTTATATTTCTCTACTTGGATTGTAAATATTGTTAATCTTCATTAGCTGGGTAGCTCGTACCCTTTTTCATCTTGCTCTTTTACTTGCTGAAACTTGTGTCTACCTTCCGATTCTCTTATTCCTTTTCACCGTAAGAGTGGATAGACATCCTTGCCTTAGGGGTCCTTATCAAGAAGATTTACATGTCTTAGTATACATGTTCTGCTGGAGACCTTATATTTATCCATCATAAACATCATGCAAAATCGAGTTCCTCTAACTCAACTCTTTCACAAACACATGTAATCCCTTACCAACCGTCTTTCTAGATGTAGGCATCATCGTATTATGAATAAGATAGAGTATAGGAAATTGAGTTCTTACACTGAGCTCTACCACACGATCTAGAGTAATAAGAAAGAGTGACAGTCTTAAATGCCCTATAGCCTCCTGCTTATAAGTATGGTGCACAGCACACCCATAAACAAGACTCTACTAGACACGACTTGTAGACTCCCTAGGACAAAACAACTCTGATACCACTTTTGTCATGACCCAAACCGACGGGCCGCGATGGGCACCCGGTACCTTACTCAACCGAGTACCAACATAACGTATCCTTTCATATCATACTATCATAGATAACTGAGTCGTAGAGGTTTCCGCGAGATAAATAGAATACAACATGTAATACCAACTTATACATAAGACATATGTGCCTATAAGAACAAAATAACCACTGGTACACTAAACATAGGCCGACAAGGCCATACAATATTTTACATACATGACGTCTGTATACAAGACTCTTAGAATACATAATTGTCGTAAAGGTCGGGACAGAGGCACACCATACCAAACAATACACGTCTAAATCATATTGACCAAACAAGCAACTCTGGAGCAAATGCAGTGCACCAACACCTTTCGCTAAGCTAATAGCCTACTTGGAGGAATCTTGACCTGTCTATCAGGACCTGCGGGCATAAAACGCAGCGTCCCCAGGAAAAAGGGATGTCAGTACAAACAATATACCGAGTATGTAAGGGATGAAAATCAGTATATAATAGACATGAGGGAAACATGGAGTAAAAAAGTCGACATGTAAGTCTGAATAGCTCTATGAATCATTTAATGCTTATAATGTCATGCATATGCGTATAAATTTCATGCCACACATAAGTATATTCATTCATAACATCATCAAGCCTTTGGGGCATCCCATTATATCATCTCGGCCACAGTGGTCAAATCATCAACGTATACCAGCTGATCAGGTGGTGATGCGTATATAACGTCGTAACCTTTTCCTATATACCATATACATATATATGCGTACATAACGTCATCTGGTCATGGGTCAATGTAAATAAATTCAATGCATGAGAAGTATGTCAATAAAATCTTTCGGAGTGTCATAAGACCATTAAGCATTTGATTAATATCATGAAATATACTTTATCAACTTACGTATTTTCTTAGACTCGTGAACAGATGATAAAATAATATGTCACATGGGGAATCAAGAACATAAGCATCTCTAGTATTTCTATGAATAGAGTCATTTATGAAACTTGTGCACTTGCTCGTTTCGTTTATGTTGTATAGATCATGCCAAAAAAGAAAGAAGGGATAGTCTTAACATACCTGAACCGATTCTCTTGACAATTCCTCTAACACACTTCTTTTACGAAAACACATGACGGTGGATGAAGTAGGGGAAAATCTGTATGATATTCTTTGAGAAAGATTGCATCGTACTCCCTTAGAATCACAAAATCCCGTTGCTATAACATTACGTAGTCTCGTATGATTTTTGTAGCAAAACCACGTTGCTAATCATTTAATCTCTTAAAAATGAGTTGATGAAGCATTCTTTGAACTTTTATAGATATTCCATAATGAATTGGAGAGGTCTCCTTTAATATTTGGGTGTGGGCCCCACTTGAACAATGACTAAGCCACAAAATCTTCTAATTGTCACACAAAGTTACATGACTTAAGAGTCATATTTAGCTAAAGCTTCTTGGCTGCTACGTTAGGAGGCTCTTAAGCTTATCCATAATCTTAATTAATTAACCACTAATCTCTTGATTAACTTGATAATCTCCCGCTATCCAATAATTAGACAATTACCCACATAACTGAGAATTATCTCAAATTACTTAAAATGCTACTCACTTTTAAAACACTTTATACATCTTACTATAATGGTCATGTGGTACCTTGTATGGCACTAGTCCATAAATACGGGGTATTATAGCTCGTATCGTATTTTATCCCAAAATATCAAACTTCGACGAAATTTATTTTTTCGATTTGCTTTACCCTCTCACCTTCTCGAACTTGTTTGGAATAACATAATACTTAAAATCTCCAAATAATCTTATCCTTGAACTGATGTCAATTATCTTACGGCAAATTCAACGCAATACTACAGGGTGTAACATCGTCGTAATATAATATTGTAGGGCGTAACATCTACGTCAACCAAACTTATCAAATTCTTAAACCTTCAAACGTCATCCTTCTACAATAAGCGTTGAAGTGCTTTCGGAACACCCGATACTCAGCCCGAACATACACCCAAGTCCAAAATCTTTATACGAATCTATTGGAATCTTCAAATTCTGGTTTCGAGGTCGTTTTCTTAAAAGTCAAACCTTAGTAAATTCTTCCAACTTAAATCTTCTGAAATTAGAATTTTCCATTTGAATCAGCTCTGAGCTTCCCAAAATTCGATTCCGACCACACGTACTTCATAGAAGTGAAGCTATTCAAGGCCTCAAACCCCTGAACAACGCGCTACAGCTCAAAACGATCGCTCAGGTCGTTACACTGGTCTTCGGCTGAATCACCATCCACCCATCAAATCTTATTTTCTATTTTTCTTTTAGGGCAAAACTAAGTAGTTAATAGACACCAGTTTGTGCCACTTCTGCTGATGTTGCCACCAAAAGCTCCAACGGCATCTATTAGATCCAAAACCAACAAGAAACTTTCTTTCTTTTATTTGTTGATTAAAAAGAACCAACTTTTGAGAAATCCCAACAGGTTACTTGATCAGGCTTTCCACGTCCTCTCCTCCTTAGTCGACCAACTAGTACCCTTCATTTTTCTTTCTCTTTTGCTTGCTTAATTTACATATCAAAAATCGAAATTTATACATAATTTCGCATATGTATATTCTATGTTATATATTTAGATACAAGCAGGTTGTAATACTAATTGATGGAAACCATGTATAAACAGTGGAAGCAAATAGCCAGGATCACTTGCATGTAATATAGACAACACATAATCATAGATTTTAATCAAACATAAAATCGATACTTATCTCTTGAAGCGTGACCACCATCACAAAATAACCTTCAAATAAGAGCGAAACCATCCACGAGATCATTCTCCAATTCCACAGTCTTCTGTTGTGTGACCCAAATAATATCTAGAATTGGAAAAACTAGTGTGGTCAAGTTTCTCCTAGGAAAACGACATATTAAAAATCATAGCCTCCTTATGGACTAAGACCCCTTTATACAGCCACAAGATTTAAGGTTTAAAACATTTTCCTAAACCTATTGGGTCTTCCTTTTCCACAAAGAAATAGATTCCATTTAATTCCTAATTATTCATGCACAACAAGGACCGCAATATATAATTAATGAGACTTCCTATTATGGACTTAATTCAAAATATTCGAATTAACACTACCATAATAAATTACGAACTATTCCAGTAGAAATTCGTAACTGCACTCTCAGTTCAATTTCGAAATTCTTCCATTAAACCTTATTTAACTCCATATGTTAAGATGCAAATACTAATCAAACAAATTAAATTACTAACAATTTAATTCATTGATTATTTCCTTAAGACTTTCGCTTAACTTATTTCTTGTGACGGATAGAAAATCCACCTACAGGGTTTACATATGAAAACATATAATCTTTCGAAAAGGTGTATCATCAATCTCTAGAGCAAGATGTGGGTTCAATCAACTAACTATTACTTTACTAATATATATCATCATTGTCCAATTTACCAAGCATATTGACCCACAAAAGAATCTCGTCTTTTAATCAATGAAAACAATAAATAATATACACAATGAATAATAATTATATCAAGATTAAGAGTATATGTAGATTTAATGGCTAGATAAGTAACTTTTTTGTCATGTAAGGCCCCATAAAAGTTCACCTAAAACCTAGGTTTCGTGGTGCCAAGGTAAACGTATGTGCTGAACAGAGCGTTGGGGAGTTGAAGAACATTTTTTGTAGAGTAAGGTGTTTCAACGGCTATTATGCGATCGCAGAACTGATATACGGACTGCAGATCCGCTGCAAAGTGAAGCAGGGAATTGGGTTATTTGGGATGATATTTTGCGGTCAATTATGCGGCCGCATAATCGTTTCGTGGGCCACATATTCGTCGCCAAAACCAACATGAGAAACTTTGGAAGGAGGTTATGCGGTCCATTATGCGACAGCAGAACTGGTTTGGAAACTGCAGAACTGGTCCGCGAACCGCAGAACTGGTCTGCGAACTGTAGACCTACCACAGACGCAACCCGAACAACACAGTTTTGGGACCCTTTTCTACGGTCCCCTTTGCGGGTTGCAATACCTGTTTTGCGGTCCAGTCTGTGACCACAGACATGTCTTCGTAGAGTTTTTGTTTCGAAAACTTCACCCAATCCCATTTTTATAAAAAAAACTTAGGATCTATTTTGGCAGGTCCTAACTGGTATTTTAGAGAGAAGAACGTGGTCTGGAGTGAGGAGGGGATCCCTAAGCTAAGTTTTTACTCATCTTGGCTCAAGTATTGAAGAATTCACAAGAAAGAGTCACAAGGTCTTCATCTCTGAGGTAAGATTCTACACCCTAACCTTCAATTTCGAGATTTAACTAAAAATAGGTAATAAGGCAAGCAATTCTTAGGTATGAGAGTGTATCTATGCATGCATGTACAATCATGAGTGTGGGAAGGTATTTGAGCCCAAATGGGTAGATCTTGGGTTGTGGGGTGAGGGAAATCCACCATAGGAGAAACTAGAAAACATAATGCCCACCTAGTGATTGATAAAATGCTCAAATGGGCTGGAACCATGGACTCGTTCCTAATTTGTGTTCAATTTTGCTATATTTCAAAATTTATCGAAGTGGATAAGATATTCAGAACATTGTAGTAATTTAAGGAAGCTCAAGACAAGGTATGTTGGCTAAACTTCTCTCTTAGAATTAAATCCCACGATATTCGTATAAGTTCTGATTTGTTCATTATAAACTTATTATTCCGAATGAGCTTGGTGTCGAAGGTATATATATGTCCAAAATGTGCTTTGAATGTTCTTATGATACTATGTTATTTTCGGGGGCATGTTCAAAGCGTGAGTCATGTATTAAAATGTTGTGACTTCAAGTTAAGTTCAAAAGAAAGCTGTTATGCCAAATTGTGTAAGAAATCTCCATGTGCTTATCAACCTTATTTTCTCTCATGTATATTTAAAAGCCTAAATTTGAAAAGCGTTGTTGTTATCCATGATTATATTTGAAAGTGAAAGAAGAGGGCTTGATATATGATGTGCGGCTAACGTGCCAAGAACGATATTGTGTTATGACCATTGGTGTCGATGAAAGGAATAATATGTAAAAGATTAAGAAATTAGTGGTAAATCCCTTTAAAATAATAAATGCTTGGGAGTATCGCTTAGTCACCTAGGAAGGGTAAGTCAAAATAACTGAACCCCAAAACTACACGTGCTAGTGTAGGATGCCTGAGGGGTAAATCCCCGTGTTAATGTGATGAGGTTGTTTCCCCTTATATAGGATGAGATTCTTGTACTGAGATGTTTCCTGTGATACCATTCTAGGCTCATTATCCTTAAAAAGATAAATTTTATTCACCTCGATTTACGCGCGCAGTCCGGGCGTGAAATCGGAAAGCTTTTATGTGAAAAATATGAGCAATAATAATTTTGGAATTTAAAATTTAGTTTTAGTTGACTTTGGTCAATATTTTTAGCAAACGGACCCGCATTCGTGTTTCGGCGGGTACCGGGAGATCCGCAGTAAAGTATGGGACTTGGACGTGTGCCCGAAATTAAATTCCGAGGTCTCTAGCCTTAGAAATTAATTTTTGAAGAAAATTGTTTTGTTGGATTTTAATGAAATAAAGAAATGAATTAATGTATGAAACTGTTGGTATCGGGCTGTATTTTGGTTTCGAAGCCCGGTACAGGTTGGTTATGATATTTAAGTACTATCTGCGAAATTTGGTGAGAATCAGAGTAGATTTGAGGTGATTCGGACGTCCGGCTGAGAAATAGTGAAATTTAAGTGTTCTTGAAAAAATCATGAATTTGATGTCAAATTCATAGTTTCTGGTGTTAATTCTTGTGATTTGCTCGCACGAGCAAGTCCATATAAATTTTTAGACTTGCGTGCATGTTTGGTTTGGAACCCCGAGGGCTCGGTTGAGTTTCGGATAGTCCACGGAGTGTTTTGATACTTAGAAAAATACACAGACTTGAAAAACTGCAGAATCGCATGTCTTTGAACCTTGAAGTGCAGCCGCTCTGATAATTCTGTGACGGTAGACCAGGTTCCGCCGTAGCGCGTGGATTTCCGCTGACAGCGATTGTTGAGGCCACACTTCCGCCGTTGCGCCCACTATTCCGCTGACAGCGGTGGACAAGGCGACCGGAGGCATACGTATAAATACAGGTCAGTTGGTAAGATTTGATTTGTCAGAGCCCCCGCGGGTATTAGCTTGTGTAGCTTCCAGGTCTTCTTTTAATGATCAGATTAGAGCACACCAGTATGATGACCGTCACTTGCTAGTTCTTCAGGACAGGGACCGTCGAGGTGATGCCAGGGATGTGACTATTGGTGATGATGGGGTCATGAGGATGCAGGGCCGGATTTTTGTGCCCAATGTGGATGGTCTTCGAGAGTTGATTTTAGTAGAGGCTCATAGCTCGCGATATTCCATTCATCAGGGTGCCCCAAAGATGTGCCAGGATCTGAGACAGCATTATTGGTGGAGGCAGATGAAGAAGGATATTGTGGATTTTGTAGCTCGGTGTCTCAACTGTCAGCAGGCCAAATATGAGCACCAGAGGCCAGGTGGATTACTTTAGAGGTTAGATATTCCGGAGTGGAAGTGGAAGCAGATTACCATGGACTTTGTGGTGGTTCTCCCATGAGCTTCGAGGAGATTTGATGCTATATGGGTTATTGTGGATCGGTTGACCAAGTCCACAAACTTCATTCCTGTTGGTACTACATATTCTTTGGAGCAGCTAGCTCAGATTTATATCTGGGAGATTGTCGGATTGCATGGGGTTCCAGTTTCTATCATTTTTGAAAGAGGTACTCAGTTCACGTCTCAGTTTTGGAGAGCCGTGTAGAGGGAGTTGGGTACTCAGGTTGAGTTGAGCACAACGTTTCATCCTCAGACCAACGGGCAGTCAGAGCGTACGATTAAGATTTTGGAGGATATGTTGCGGACCTGTGTCATTGATTTTGGGGGTTCATGGGACCTGTTTTTCCCAATCGCGGAATTTGCATATAATAATAGTTACCATTCCAGTATCCAGATGGCTACGTATGAGGCTTTATATGGTAGGAGGTGTAGATCTCTGGTTGGTTGGTTTGAGCTGGGTGAGGCTAGGCTATTGGGCACAGACTTGGTTCAGGATGCGTTGGATAAGGTGAAGTTGATTCAGGAGCGGCTTCGCACGGCGCAGTCTAGGCAGAAGAGTTATGCAGACCGGAAGGTCCGGGATGTATCTTTCATGGAGGGAGAGAAGGTACTGCTGAAGGTGTCACCCATGAAGGGAGTTATGAGGTTTGGGAAGAGGGGCAAGCTGAGTCCCCCGTTCATTGGGCCTTTTGAGGTGCTTCATAGGATTGAGAGGTGGCTTATAGACTTTCCTTGCCACCTAGCTTACCGAGTGTTCATCCGGTGTTCCATGTTTTGATGCTCCGGAAGTATATTGGTGACCTATCTCATGTTTTAGACTTCAACACAATTCATCTTGAGGGCGATATGTCCTACGAGGTAGAGCTGGTGGAAATTTTGGATCGTCAGGTCAAGAAGTTGAGGTCTAAGGATATAGCTTCAGTGAAGGTGCAGTAGAGAGGGAAGCCATTAGAGAAGGCCACTTTGAAGACCGAGCGGGAGATGCGGAGCAGATATCCTCGTTTGAGACTTCAGGTATGTTTCTAGACCGGTTCGAGGACAAACGTTTGTTTAAGAGAGGGAGAATGTAACGACCCAGCCGGTCGTTCCGTAGAATTTTCCATGTTATTCCTGTTTTGCCTTGTCATGCATTTTTTACACTGCTTATGATGTGTTGGGGTCGGTTGGTTTGGGTTCGGAGTGATCGTAGTGCGAATTGAGACATTTAGTCTCTTAAATTGGTGTAAAAGTTGAAAAAGTCAACGGGGAGTTGACTTATTGCACATGACCTCTGATTGCTGATTTTATGGCTCGGGTAGCTTCATTAGGTTATTTGGGACTTATGAGTGTTTTCGGAATGTGGTTTTGAGGTCCGGTGTAGAATTAGGCTTGAATTGGCGAAAGTTAGTTTTTAGCGTTTCCTGGTCAGTAGTGGAAAATGGGCTATCGGGGTCGAAATAAAATTCGGGAAGTTGGAGCAGGTTCATAATATCATTTTGGATATGTGTGCAAATTTTCAGGTCAATCGGATGTGTTTTGGATGGTTTCGGCATCCTTGGTGAAATTTAGAAATTTGAAAGTTCATAGGCTTGAATTTGATGTGATTTTGGTGTTTTTGCGTTGTTTTTTGTGATTCGAAGGCTCGAATAAGTTTAAACGAGATCATGGTATGTGTTGGTATGTTTGGTTGGGGCCCCAGAGGCCTCGGGTGTGTTTCGAGAGGTGAATGGACCAAGTTCGGATGTTGGGAAGTTGCAGTTTTGCTGGTGTTTTTCAGGTCTGGTTTTCTACTCGTTTGTGAGGCAGCAGGATTTTTTCTATGCAATCGCCAATGTGGGGCCGCGATCACGAAGTGAGGGAAGGGGTAAATAGTGCGAACGCGTGAGGCCTGATGCGATCTCACAGGTGTTTAGGCGCCTGGGGTGGTCTACCATTTGCTTTGTGCGAACGCGGGTCCTGGGCTGCGATCGCGTGGGGGAGAGTGGGTCAGTGCTATGAGAACGCAATTCTCCTCACGCGAACGCACTGAAGAAAAACCTGAGTGCTCGGTAGTGTATTCAAAAAGCCCCATCCGTGACCCTTGACCACTTTTTCACCATTTTTGAACGGGATTGAAGCTATTGAGGGAGATTTTTGAGAGAATAAAAGGGGAATCACCTAAAGGTAACATTCGTGACTTCATAACTCGATAATATATTGATTTCTAAGCAATTCCACCTGAAATTAAACCCAAATTATGAGAGTTAGGGCATGTGAATTTGGAGACTTTAAATGGGAATTTGAGGGGTCATTTGGAGTACGATTTTGGTGTTCTTGGTATGTATAGTGTCACGACCCAAATCCTACTTCAGGTCATGATGGCACCCAACAACGAGGTTAGGCAATCCAGCATAAGTTTCATTAAGTGTTACCATCCCCAGTTACTTAATAGTTCATCATTTAACCAATTTTAACCAGATATGAACATAATGATAGCATGTGATACGAAATAAAACCATAAGTATGTGAACCAAACCATATGCATGTCCGTGTAATATATACAACCCAAAACCCAAAATATACACTACGTGTGTGCCAGGAACTAGTGTCACGGGCAACTATCTGAATACATAAGTGTCACGCCCCAAAACCGAGGGACGCGACCAGCGCTCGACCGGGTAGCCCCAGTCAAGCGGACCTGGGTGCCTTTCCAATCCCACGTGTTAGCCCATGATCTTCCTTACTCAATTACTTAAGTGAAATAACCAATTACACAATAATCACACTCTTATAACTTTAAATTCAGTTCCACCTTTTAACAATTTCTACACGATACAACTACTTACAAAATGTACATAATACACAAGTTACTTCGCGTGGTTCACAAGTTGTGCTGCCCAAAATACATAAGTACATACCCATAATTTCTGTCTACGGAGCCTCTAAGGATACAAAGGAGGTTTACAATACTTGCCGGCAACAAGGCTCCGGCTATACCTTACACAAATGCAAAAATAAAGCTACGAAAGAAATAGTGGTGTGAACCACATAGGGCCTCGAGAGGAAAGGGGCTCACCTAAACAGCTGATGGGATGAATAGGAGGCGCTACGGTCGGCGGACTGGAGTACTTGCTAAAAAACCACAACCAATCGTAACAAGAATGTAGCGCCCCCGGCAAAAGGGACGTCATTTCATTTGAATTGTACTAGTATGTATGAACAAACTTCACTCATATGTAAACTCAAGCAATGCACCAAAAAGGAATAAACAAAGAGTCACAAAATCACTACACATCGATATTGAAAGAAAACAATCAAAGTTCCACAATCAAAGTCACAATCACCACTCCACCCTTATCTCTTCTTACATGCCACCCTTATATCACCTGTTGCGGCGCGCTACCCGATCCCACCAGACAATCACAATTCACCCTTATCACTTCTTACATGCCACCCTTATATCACCTGTTGCGGCGCGCAATTCGATCCCATCGGACAATCACAATCCACCCTTATCACTTCTTACATGCCACCCTTATATCACCTGTTGCGGCGCGCAACCCGATCCCACCAGACAATCACAATCCACCCTTATCACTTATTACATGCCACCCTTATATCACCTGTTGCGGCGCGCAACCCGATCCCACCGGACAATCACAACTTATAACACCAATGACAGAACACAATCAAATGACAAAGAGTTTCAGCCACACAAGTATAGTTCCGGTTTCACCAACAATTTGTATAATAATCAAGGCGCAGCAATCTCTACCAAAAAACAATGTATATACAAGGCTACCACAATCATTTAATCCAAGTGTGTCACACCACCATCTTTCTTCATTTTGTGTTACACAGTCTTACATACATGTATTTGTACCTTTTGGTTTCATTAACATACTCTCATATTTCAAGCAACACAATAGCATGGTGATCAACCGAAAACAAGTATGAAGTACACCTTACGTCATAACACAATTCGGACCACAATTTGCATATATACTCACGCCAAACACACATACTATATGCCCGGACACCACAACACGATTTTACAAAGATTAAAGCCAGCCATACATACCTGGAATCCGTAACCGTTCTAATTTCTTATCCTGACTTGCCAACCCGTCCAGAAATGTCAATATAATTTATAAATTAATACATTGAACTTAGAATTTGAAGTCATGCATAAAGTTCGAACTCTCTTAGACATTATGCCGAACGCTAGGTGATCCATTTTGTGAAGGACTACTCCAATTCATGTTTCTTTTTACTAGGTTGAAATGTTTAATCTACATGCATACACAATTCAAGTCCTTATTCTTTATTATCTACCCAAAAGCTTTGTTACTAATTAAATATGTGGAAGTGGGGAAATGGGGTAAGGGCTTACCCGATTGAGTGAAGAAGACAACACGCAGTTC